>JAUTXW010001910.1:0-38394 GCA_030620095.1 Kuschelorhynchus macadamiae | reverse complement strand
ATCCTCAAATCAATATTATCTTATAAATGTCAGGGCTTGAGCCCGCCCCCCAAAAGTCGATGTCTAGTTGCACCACTGTGTAGGGGGCAGTGAGAATGCGGATAAGTTTGCTAGGTATCGATCGACGCTACAGTTTACGAGCCCAGAACATTGCCTAGGTATAAGCAAATACTACTTATCACAGTTCCTTAATAGATGGACCTGGCAAAAGACGAAGGAAAATTGACTAACGAATGCAGGCAGCTTGGTTTATGCCAAAGGGTTGACAGGGGATCTAATTAGAATTTTGAAAGGTACTGTTAACAAAGTCAACATGTACATCGGCTAGAGTATGGGAGGGCCCTTAATTAGGTGGTTTAAAAAAATGGTCAACAAATATACATGACTTTCAATTTGAAAAACTGAACAAACCAAACTAATTTTGAACCGCCGTGAAGTAAATAAAATTGTAATATTGCATTTATTTTGTAGAACCATGGCACATTTCCGGTCCAACGAATGTCTCGTATTTGCCTCGATACTTTATTTAATTTTCTATTTACGGCTAAGCTAATATCGAGTTTGGTATATCCTGTATAAGATCCACTATTTTTTTACATGCTGCCACATAATTGCATTATCATTTTAATGTCAATTCTCTACTAAGCTTACGTTAAAAAATGTGCACGATACATTTATAACGCTTACCTACTACTAAACTGTAGCTAGTATGCTATAGCCAAAACAAACTAATATACATAATTTCTAAAGTATATTCATACGAAATGAGAGTAAATTCTTCATGACCCCGTAGAACACTGAGTAACTTTAATTTCCATCATGACCGAAAAGAAGCCCAATAAAGTTGCAAAAAATCCATTAAATCTAAATAATATGCAAATGCAATCGAATCCGCTCTTATTTTAAGGATTGTCTCTGAATCTGAGCCGAAAATCCACGTAAAATTGACCGACCGAGCCTATAGTGGTGTCATCAATATTTCAGCACGCGTTATTTTGGAACTGGAATTAGATTTTTCCTTAGTATACTCCAATACGTCCTTCCTATCTTTCAGTCCTAAGTTTATCCCTTTTATTTTAGCTGAGCTTTTCTGTCTGGCATCGACTATATATAAAGGTTCGGATGGTTTTTGCGTTTTAACTAAGCTCTTTTTGTGACGTCGGGGATATTCGCAGAAATCCTGCCTATGCCAAATATTGTTGTCTTGTGTCTTTCAAGATAAATGTAATTCCCTGTAATTGTGGAAACAGGACCATTACAGGAGGCGCCAGGACTATCCACTATCGGTTGATTGAGTACTAGAAATTGTCTTAAACAATAACGATAAAGCAACTAAAAACACGTTTAATTTTTTTCCATAGCGTAGGCAGCCTCGGGTTCACAATAAAAATACTCTGACTTATTTTTTATGCTTGAACAGCATACCGAAACAAGTAGTGGAAAGCAGTATTAGAGTTGTGCCGTAGTTGGCTTCGAATTTGTTTTGATTGGATTAATATAATAATAAAATTTTGTCCTTAAAACTTTAATACAAATAAACTGAAATCAAAAAAGAATTCTCAAGTAGGTTTTCTGCTTAGTTCACAGAAGTAATTAAACAACAGTGTACTTTTGTGTTATTTCAAGCGTTCGAACTTTTTGATTTAATTTAGAAATATAGTTTATTTATCTACTAAACGGATTATAAGGATCAAATCATTTAATCAGGTAGTGTCACCGTTTAATCACAATATATCTATAAACTTATCCATAACAATACTGAATATAATAGAAAGTTGGGCAGAACGTTTTTTGGCTGTTATATATCTATCACAGCCCTCCATAGTTGTCACACATAAACTCTGACTATGGCTTCAGTATAAATTATCACGTTAACTATGGTTAGACCCATCGAATAATATGAATATGTCAGAAACACAAACAGTTATAAAAGAAGTTTGTGCTACAAACAACTAATATCTGAACATATTGATCAAGTGTCGTTATGTGCCTTGTAATAATTAGATTATAGCTTGAAGTTTTCGTTTATCCTAAGTTTGGGAAACCTCCTTGGTAGCTCGTGTCTTGCCTAACTGTAAATTAAATTGTTAAGTAACCGGAGTTGTGCAAGTAACGAGATTATTACCATTAGCTCCGTTGTGTTAAACTTTCAAACTCGTAAACAAATTTAGGCTAGATGTCTTTATCGTTGAAAACTCCGAAACAATATTTGATTTTAAGAAACGGTAATATTGAAGTTTATAGTAGTTTCGGCGCTAAATATTCTAAACATTCCAAAAGTTAAAACTGCAGTTTTATTTTAATATCTGTAACTAATATTGTAAGAAGAAATTTAAAATTATTTTGAGTATTTACCACAGTCCCACAGTGGAACACTTAAGCGGTTGACTTTAACATTTAGCGAAATTATCATGGTAAGCCAAATTCTCCTGGTGCGCCTACTTTGTTTTATTGTGCATATAGTTATAGGGGTATGGCAAAAATTACACATATAGCAAAAATTGTGCACACTACATCCCTCGAATCTAATTTTCGCGACAATAGTACAAAAGCCTTTCGCAACATAAGTAGATGATTTCTTCGTCTTCTTGATAGTGCCTTATCCGTTCCGGATATTGACGATTAATATGGCGATTCGTACCTTGCTAACTGCGGCACGAAATAGTTCGACTGAGCTGAAACCAGACCGGTCTCTCAAATTCTTTAGCTGAAAGTGTCATCTTTTTCCTGACACTCTTGTTGCCTCGACTTTACCTTGTAGGATCAGCTGTTGTAAAAATATAATATTTCTGGGGTCTCATTACATCACCAAGATCTTCCAATTTTTTTCATTTCACAGTACAGCCAGTTTCTCTGGACCTTTCGATTCTTCTTAGAACTTCTTCATTGGTGACGTATTGTGTTTAGGAAATTTTGAGGATTCGGCGGTAGACACACATTTCAAAGGCGTTGAATTTATTTATGGTATTGTTATTCACAGTCCATAGCTCTGCACCAATAAAAAAATTGGGAAAATGTAGCACCTCAGCATTCTTGTGCAGGTTTAGCTTAGAATACTCTTTTCATTTTGATGAATGCCACTCTTGATTTTCAATTCGACATCTAATCTCACCTGCATAATCTCCACTCTCGTACCCTGCGGTTTCCAGGTTATTAAAAGTTTTATATTTTTTCTATTATTTCCCCATTCAACATAAGTTCTTCGTGCTGGTTGTTAGTTTTTGATACTAACATGTATTTGCTTTTATAATGTTTATACTTATGCCATTTAGTTCAGAATATTGGTGTATCAGTTCTTCCAACTTTTCTAAGGAGTTTGTGATGATGGCCTTGTCATCCGCTTACCGGATGCTGTTTATGGGTACTTCAATGATTTCAATGCTATTCTGCTCCTACAAGGCCTCTTAGAAATTTTTTTTCGGAATACATGTTGAAAAAGGTTGGGAAGTGGATGCACCTCTAACGCACACACCTGCATATGTCAAATTCTTCGGAGTTAATCTATCTATTTCAACAGTTGCTCGTTGGTTCCAATAGAGATTAGTCAGAACTTTTATGTCTTTATTGTCAAGTCCCGTTATTTTCAGAAAATCTATTAATTCCTCGTGCTGTACTTTATCATAGGCCTTTGTAAAGTCAATGAACAGTAAGAATATTGCTTGTTGTGTACGCAATGCATCTCTGAATCCAAATTGGTTTTTCGAAATTTTGATATTTTTAGAAGTGAATGATTTTCGGAAATATCTTCATGATGTGGTTTAATAGGGTGACTAGATGATGATCCTCTCATATTCGTGAGTTTTACTTTTTGGGGAGGGCTAAAACTGTGGATAAAGGCTATTTTTTTGGAGTTACACCGTGTCATATAATTGGTTGAAGAGGCCCGCTAGCAGGTCTAAGAGTAAATCCGAGTTAGTGAGTAATTTTAATACTTTAGTATATACTTCGTCTTGTCCCGGTGCTCATCCATTTTTCGTTTGTTTTATGTACTATATTTTCCTTTGTAATTTTGGGGCCCTTTTCTGTCATTAGTATGATGGTTTCTGCACGGATGTTATGAAACAGTTTTGCAATATTTTACAGATTTTTAGTTTATTCTCAGTTTCAGTTAGTACGTTGTCTTTATGGACGTCAATTTTCCCATTCTCTGTTTCTTGAAGGAAGTTATTTCTCTTATTTTTTATGCATTTAGTGGAGTAATATCTTAGGTTCAATGTTTCAATTTCTTTGCTTTTTTTACTCGTGCGTGTCTCTTTTTCACGTCTTATTTCAGCCCAAATCTGATTTTTTTAATTCTCTGTACTTTTGCTGGTTCTTGTTTTTTGCTACCGTGTCCTGAAACAGTTCTGTAATATAGTTGACCCAGATTTTCAGTTTATTCTCAGTTTCAGTTACTATGTGGCCTTCTTGATCAGTCAATTTTCCCGTTCTCGGTTTGTTGGTTGAAGTTATTTCTCTTATTTTTTATGCATTTCAGTAGTGTAATATCTTATTATTATTATATCCCATATTTTAATTTGTTTGCATATTTTTTATTCCTGTGTGTCTCTTTTACGCATCTTATTTCAGTCCTAATCTGATTGTTTAGTTCTTTGTACTTTTGCTAGTTCTTTTTTTTGAAAATTCTTCCCGAGTCATCCATTCTTTATATTTCTACGTATTTTTTCGCAGATGTTGAGTGCATGTCTTTTAAATAATTTTAGTGAATTGTTTCCATTCTTCTTCTATTGTTGCAGAGTGGATGTTTTAGGCTGTGTCAAGGTGATTGACTAATGTTTGTTTTACTTCTTCCTTAGTTTCATTCTTCTTTAGGTTGTTAGTGACTGTGTTCCTTTACTGTTTTTTGGATTCTTTGATTTTCACTTGATAAGTAGGTGATTTAAACTAACAAAACTCCTTCCTTTAAAAAGGGGCAAATTATCCAATCATCACAGTCTTGAAATTGCTTATTTTAATTTAATTCCTCATATATTATTCCCGTAAAAAATAATATTTAGATCAACATGTACGCATGTCTAATTTCTCTGTGTGAACCCGTCTTACAGTCAACACTTTAAAACGGGAATGATAATAAATGTTAACTTAATTCAAAATAATACATACATCCAACAAAACACTTTTAAAAACATATCATTTTCATTAGGGTTTACATTAACACGGTTTTCTTTTTTGTAAATATGAATTCTAAATTGTTAGTGTATGAATACGGAAGTTTAATACTTTGAAAGAATTTGCCAAATAGGCGAACCGGAGTTGAAAATGAAGTAAACATCGCTATTTTGAATCTGTATCACGGAAAATATAGTAAAAGTGCTAAAAGAAATGGCATTCGCACAAAAACACAGACATAAAAGCACACGGAAAACGTTTTGCTTGCTTGTTTTTGGTGAAATGGAAAGACACTAACTTTTTACCTTTATAGTCAAAATAATATTTAATGTTACAGTTAAAGAAAAACGCAGATATATTTTTAAAATTCTTTCCTGCTGAAAGAACATGAAAATATTTTAATGGAAATAGAATAAATACATTTTCATTCGTAATAGAAGGTTTTCACTTTCAAGTTAGTTTTTATGGGAACTTATGCGTGTTCCGTTGCGGATTTAAACTTAATGATTTTCCTATATGCAACGCATGCTTAAATCCACAGATTTCTAGACTGCATTTGTTAGGGTCAGAGAAGCGCTTTAGATAACAATGCAGAGCTGTCACAAGTCAACTTGAAAAAGGCTTAATTCTTAAATCACAAAACATTGAAAAATAGAAAAAATTAACGTTTTAAATTAAATCTTCCTTTAAACAATAAACATCTGTCTGTCTTAAGTCTTATTCCAGTATGACTTAAAAATTTTGGTTGAAATTAAAAAAAGAAAAAGATTAAATTATTTTCATCGATGTAAATCTTTTTATTGACTTAAGTCGTGAATATATTGAATTAAGTTTTTTACTTCCCTCGTAAAAGGAAAGTATTATAATCGCCGTGAAAAAAATTACCCTCCGAGATGTTTGCAGATCTTCACGTTTCAGAGACCCCAGAAGACGAAGAACATGTTTTCTAAATTCGTTTGGTCTGTCTGTCTGTCGGTATTCTGTTCGAGGTATAGCTAAAAACCTACTTATCCGATTGTTCAAATTTTGGTTAAAAATCGCTATGAAACAGTTCTATAATAGAGCTGGCCCAGATTTGTAGTTTATTCTCAGTTTCAGTTAGTATGTGGCCCTCTTGGTCAGTCAATTTTCCCATTCTCTGTTTCTTGGAGGAAATTATTTCTGTTATTTTATGTGCATTTCAGTAGTGTAATATCTTAGGTCCCATATTTTAATTTCTTTGAATTTTTTTTATACATCTGTGTCTCTTTTGCTCGTCTTATTTCAGTCCTAATCTGATTGTTTAATTCTTTGAACTTTTGCTAGTTTTTGATTTTTGAAAATTCTTCTCTTTCTCAACATTTCCCGAGTCATCCATTCTTTATATTTCTGTTTATATTTTCGTAAGTGTTAAGTGCATGTTTTTTAAATAACTTTCGTCAATTGCTCCCATTGTTCTTCTAGTGTTGCAGAATGGATGTTTCGTGATATGTCAAGGTGATTGATCAATGTTTGTTTTACTTTTTCCTTAGTCTCATCGTTCTTTAGGTTGTTAATGACTGTATCGTGTTCATTCACTGTTTTTTTTTGGATTTTTTGAGTTTAAGGTTTCACTTGATAAGTAGGTAATTTAAACTAACAAAACTCTTTTCTCTAAAAAGGTGCAGATCATCGATTCATCACAGTCTTGAAATTGTTTATTTTAACTTAATTCCTTATATATTATTCACGTAAAAAATAAAAATCAACATGTAGCCATTTCTAATTTCTCTATGTGAACCCGTCTTACAGGCAACACTTTAAAAAGGTAATGATAACAAGTGTTAACTAAATTCAAAATAATACACACATCCAACAATACACTTTTAAAAACATCATTTTCATTCGGGTTTACATTAGCACTGTTTTCCTTTTTCTAAATATGAATTATAAATAGTTAGTGTATGAATACGGAAGTTTAATAATACTTTGGAAGAATTTGCCAAATACGCGATCCGGAGTTGAAAATGAAACAAACATCGCTATTTTGAATCTGCATCACGGAAAATAGAGTAAAAGTGCTAAAAGAAATGGCTTTCGCACAAAAAACACAGACATAAAAGCACACGGAAAACGTTTTGCTTGCTTGTTTTTAGTGAAATGAAAATACACTAACTTTTTACCTTTATAGTCAAAATAATATTTAATGTTACAGTTAAAGAAAAACGCAGATATATTTTTAAAATTCTTTCCTGCTAAAAGAACATAAAAATATTATAAAGGAAATAAAATAAATACATTTTCATTCGTAATAAAAGGTTTTCACTTTCAACGGTAAAATAATAACAAAATACCTGGACAAACAACGAAATTTAGATCTAATAAATATGTTTTTGCTTTTAAAAATGCACATATTAAAACTTGTATGTCTTTTTTTAATTTATGATATATTTGATACTTCACGGGGCCAGACTAAATCAGTGTTTATTTTTATGGGAACTTACGCGTGTTCCGTTGCAGATTTAAACTTAACGATATTCCTGTATTCAACGCATGCTTAGATTTCAAGAGTGTATTTTATTGGGTCAGAGAAGCGCTTTACATAGCAATGCAGAGCTGTCACAAGTCAACTTGAAAAAGGCTTAATTCTTAAGTCACAAAACATTCAAAAAATAGAAAAGATTAACGTTGAAATTAACTCTTCCTTTAAACAATAAACGTCTGTCTTAAGTCTTATTCCAGTATGACTTGAAAATTTTGGTTGAAATTAAAAAAAGAAAAAGATTAAATTATTTTCATCGATGTAAATCTTTTTATTGACTTAAGTCGTGAATATAATGAATTAAGTTTTTTACTTCCCTTGTAAAAGGAAAGTATTATCATCGCCGGGAAAAAAATTACCCTCCGAGATTTTTGCAGATCTTTACGTTTCAGAGACCCCAGAAGACGAAGAACATGTTTTCTAAATTCGTTTGGTCTGTCTGTCTGTCGGTATTCTATTCGAGGTATAGCTAAAAACCTACTTATCCGATTGACTTCAAATTTTGGTTAAAAATAGCTATGAAACAGTTCTATAATAGAGCTGGCCCAGATTTGTAGTTTATTCTCAGTTTCAGTTAGTATGTGGCCCTCTTGGTTAGTCAATTTTCCCATTCTCTGTTTCTTGGAGGAAATTATTTCTTTTATTTTATACGCATTTCAGTAGTGTAATATCTTAGGTCCCATATTTTAATTTCTTTGAATTTTGTTTATACATCTGTGTCTCTTTTGCCCGTCTTATTTCAGTCCTAATCTGATGGTTTAATTCTTTGAACTTTTGCTAGTTTTTGGTTTTTGAAAATTCTTCTCTTTCTCAACATTTCACGAGTCATCCATTCTTTATATTTCTATTTATCTTTTCGTAAGTGTTAAGTGCATGTTCTTTAAATAACTTTAGTGAATTGTTCCCATTGTTCTTCTAGTGTTGCAGAGTGGATGTTTCGTGATATGTCAAGGTGATTGATCAATGTTTGTTTTACTTCTTCCTTAGTTTCCTCGTTCTTTAGGTTGTTAATGACTGTATCGTGATCATTTACTGTTTTTTTGGATTTTTTGAGTTTAAGGTTTCACTTGATAAGTAAGTGATTTAAACTAACAAAACTCTTTTCTCTAAAAAGGTGCAGATTATCGATTCATCACAGTCTTGACATTGTTTATTTTAACTTAATTCCTTATATATTATTCATGTAAAAAATAAAAATCAACATGTAGCCATTTCTAATTTCTCTATGTGAACCCGTCTTACAGGCAACACTTTAAAAAGGTAATGATAACAAGTGTTAACTAAATTCAAAATAATACACACATTCAACAAAACACTTTTAAAAACATCATTTTCATTCGGGTTTACATTAGCACTGTTTTCCTTTTTCTAAATATTAATTATAAATTGTTAGTGTATGAATACGGAAGTTTAATCATACTTTGAAAGAATTTGCCAAATACGCGATCCGGAGTTGAAAATGAAGTAAACAACGCTATTTTGAATCTGCATCACGGAAAATAGAGTAAAAGTGCTAAAAGAAATGGCTTTCGCACAAAAAAAACAGACATAAAAGCACACGGAAAACATTTTGCTTGCTTGTTTTTAGTGAAATGCAAAGACAGTAACTTTTTACCTTTATAGTCAAAATAATACTTAATACTATACTACAAAATGTTACAGTTAAAGAAAAACGCAGATATATTTTTAAAATTCTTTCCTGCTAAAATAACGTGCAATTATTTTAAAGGAAATAAAATAAATACATTTTCATTCGTGATAAAAGGTTTTCACTTTCAACGGTAAAATAATTACAGAATACCTGGACAACGAAATTTAGATCTAATAAATATGTTTTTGCTTTTTAAAATGCACATATTAAAACTTTTATGCCTATTTTTAATTTATGGGACATTTGATACTTCACGGGGTAAGACTAAATCAGTGTTTAGTTTTTATGAGAACTTATGCGTGTTCCGTTGCAATTTAAACGTAATGTATTACTGTATGCAACACATGCTAAAATGATATCCATAGTTGTCACAAGTCAACTTGAAAAGGACTTAAGTCTTAAGTCACAAGTTATTCCAAAAATAGAAAATATGAAGGTTTTAAATTAAATCTTCGTTTAAACGATAGATATCTGTCTTAAGTCTTATGTCAGTAAAACTTAAAAAGTATTTTCATCGATGTAAATCTTTTTATTGACTTAAGTCGTGAATATTATGAATTAAGTTTTTTACTTCCCTCGTAAAAGGTAAATATCGTAATCGTGAAAAAATTACCCACCGAGATTTTTGCAGATCTTTACGTTTCAGAGTCTCTAGATGCCGAAAAGCATGTTTTCTCAATTCTGTCGGTCTGTTTGTCTGTCGGTCTGTTTGTCTGTCGGTCTGTCTATTCAAGGGTCATCAGGATGACTTTGGTAAAAATCCAATATAGTAGAACAAAATGGCGGACCAGTGGAATATTAAGAAGAAACTAATTAACCAGTTTACCTACATTTTGCATAAAAAATGTGTATTACGTATGAATCAACCGGTTAAATTTTGGTACGAATCCAAGATGAGGAAACAAAATGGCTGCCTAAAATATTTAAAATATAAGCCTGAAAAAAATATTTATTAGATTGATTTCAAATGGTGCGCAGGAATTAAGTGTGATATAGAGATGAACTTGTAAAATTGTGATATGAATTCCAGATAACGGTACAAAACGGCGGCCAAATAAAATATTTGTAATCGTGAAAAAAACACCCTTCCAAGTGTTCCAGATCTTCACGTTTTAGCGTCCCTAAATGCCAAAAATATATTTTCTCAAATCCTTCGGTCTGTCTGCCTATAATTTTGCGGCATAGCAAAAAACTACGTACCCGATTGACTTTAAATTTTGTTCAAATATTAAAGCTCACACGTGGATGATCTGGTAACACTCCAACAGACACAAGAAAATGACGGTCTAGTGATATATTAAAAAAAAATTAATAAAAAATTAATTATCCATTGTACCTGAAATTTTGCACAAAAATCAAGTGATACATAGAAATATGATACGAATCCAGGATGGCAAAACAAAATGGCGCCCTAAAATATTTAAAAAAACAGCCTGAAAAAACTACTTATTAGATTGATTTCAAATTTTGTGCAAGCATTAAGTGTGATCTAGAGATAAACTGGTAAAATTGTGGTATGAATTTAGTATGGCACCGAAATAAAATTTTTAAAAAATCAGCGTAAAAAAAATCTTATTCAATTTGGTTTTGCACAAAAATTAAATGTGATAGAAACTGGTACAAATTCAACATGACGGAAAAAAATAATAATTATCTGCATAATACTGAAAAATATATTGCCTGTAGAATTATTAAAATAGATAGATAGATAGAGCGAAATGCGATTAATCTAATTGCTCGGGAGTTGGCCTCATTTTTCATTGCTAAATTTGCTTAAAGTGTGATGTTCTTTTTATATAGTATTCGTCCTGTTAAGCTTAAAATGTAGTCCTGTCAGCCCGCAGGCGGGGACAGTGCTTCGTAACCACGTGTCAAGTGTGTTCAAAAAGTATGCAGCCTATAGGAAACTTTTTTCTTATTAATTTTTTCAGACAATTTTATCCCTGTAAAAGTTGGTGCTTGAAGAAAAAATAGTTTGACAGTACTAAACTTTGGGTCAGATGTACAGGGTGTTCAAAAAGTACAAAAACGTGTATTCCAAAAATAAAAAATTTTGAAAAAATACAATTTTTGGGACAGCAGTTTTAAAGGTCACAAAAAATCGCAAATAAAAGCTAAGTGATGTTTTTTAATATAAGTTATAGTAAAGTGGATATAGTTAAAAACTCGAAAAAAAATGTCTTTGTGTTTGACTTTAACTATCTCCTTAACTATAGGAAATATGGAAACATTTTACTCAGCTTTTATTTACAATCTTTTGTGGCCTTTCAAAATGTCGCGAAAATTTTATTTCTTCAAATTTTTAGTTTTTGAAATCCGCTTTTTTGTATTTTTTCTTCAAGCACCAATTTTTATGACCATAAAATTTTCTGAGAAATTAATAATAAAAAAGCTTCCCATAAAAATTTTAGTCAATTAACATTTTTTTAAATATACAGTGTGTCCAAAAAGTATGCAAGATACAGGAAATTTTTTTATTATTTATTTCTCAGAAAGCGTTGCTTTTGATAAAAGATGGTGCTTGGAGAAACTTTAGATCAGATATACAGGACGTTCAAAAAATACAAAAAAGTGGATTTCAAAAACGAACAATTTCAAAAAACTAAAATCATTGAGACGACAATTTGAAAGGCCACAAAAAAAATCCTTAAGAAAAGCTAAGTAAAATCTTTCTATATTCAGTACTTTTGAGGAAATATTTAAGGTCAAACACCGAAAAAAAATATGTTCTTTTTAATTTTTCAATCTACTCCTTTACTATAACTAATATAAAAAAAACTGTACTTAGCTTTTATTTGCGATTTTTTGTGGTCTTTAAAACTGCTGTCATAAAAATTATATTTTTTGAACACCACGTATATCTGACCTGAAGTTTAATACTGTCAAAACTATTTTTTCTTTAAGAACAAAATTTTCTGAAAAATGAATAATAAAAAAGTTTCTTATATTTTGCACACTTTTTTTGGACACACTTGACACGTGGTTGCGAAGCATTGTCCCCGTCAGCAAACTCGCAGGAGTGCATTTTAAGCGCTCACAGGACGGTCACTATATAAAAAAGAACATCCAACTTTAAGCAGATTTAGCAATCAAAATTGAGGCTAGCTCCCGAACTACAAGAAATATATGAATTTAAGGATGTCGACTACAGAGAAAGAGGTAGAAGTTGGCAGAGGGGTCCTAGAGATTCCAATGATAGGACACGAAGTCGATACTGATTCGAAAGTTTATCTGTACCAAGGGAGACTAAGTCTAGAGCGCGTGAAAGTAGATTAGAGAGTAACAAGTTGACAAAATGTACTCGAGAACAAATAAAACGAGAACCCGGTCTCCACGGGATAGTCTATATAATACTGGCGAAAAGAGAAGAACTGGAAAAAGTTTCTGCGTTCAAAAGTTTAAAATAACTAGAAACTCTAAATAGAATGATAAACAACGAAGAGATGAAAGAAGAGACGAAAAAGGGAAGTCAGAGAGAAAATGAAGTACCAGTGTTAGTTGCAGACCAGTAATTGAGATTAGTGATTCTGACAATGGCGATACAGATAATGCCGATGATGGTTTGGTTTTAGATGATGCGATGTAAAAAATATTAAAAAACTTGAGCAGCCGAAAAATAAAAAAACTAAAAAGGCCGTAGGTAAAAAAGCAGCAGTGTAACCTGAAGAAAGTAAAACTGATGTTGACACCCCAAGAATGAAAGTAATTATCAAATCGAAAAGATTCTGTTAATACCTAGACCTCCAAAGTCTTTAAAAATAGATGCGTACGATAAAGAAATTCAAAATGAAAGTAAAAGTTAACAGTCAGTTAAACAAGCAAGCGATAAAAATGAATCGAGTAAAACAAATCAATAGGTGACAGGTTCATGCACACCAAGACGAACGCCTTATCACCGCGTCACCCTGCCGTATGCGCTAGACAGAGCAGGTACTTGAAACGACAGGCTCAATTCTTTCATTATGTATAGAATTTTATTTTGACTTAAGCCAGTTTTTAAAACCTTAAGTCATTATCTTAACTAAAGTCAATAATGTAACTGACGTATTTTTTGTTCTGAATTAAGTACTTGATCAAATATATTAAGTCAAAGCAAACTATAACTAAAATGACTTAAACCTTAAGGCCTAAATCAATTATTGAAAAATGAATTAAAACGAAAAACTGACGTCGATAAATAAATATTTAAAAAAATTTAAGTCAATAAATGACTCAAATATTTTTAAGTCTGACAGTTCTGTAACACTTGTTACTAAAGTTTTTTACTCGCGACGTCCTAGTGATAAATTGTTAATTCAAGGATTGGTTTTAAATTTTGCTTAAACATTTGCTCCTTGTTACTTTTAAAACCCTTATATACGGACTTCTAGTTGAACCTAAATACAAGGTCGTCCGGTGTCTTGGCATCGCCAATATTAAATTTGTTGCAGTAGACAAAAATATCCACTTCAAGATTTGAATAACACTAGAGACAGAAAAGTGATATTTAAACTAGAAGGTCGTAAAAATAAATTGTACTAAAAATGTTCAAATACTTAAAGCCCAACTTCATAACTTTAAGCAAGAATCGTAATGTAACTTCGCGCATGTAAACCAACTGCGATAAATCAAGCATTCAGAACTAATTTAATAATAGTGAGAAATAGTTCAGTTAACAAACCGGTCGGAAAATTAAAGCAAAGTCACAAATGTTATTAACGATTTGTGCATTACTGTTTTAAATGTTCCAGTTGGAATTTTTAATCGTATTGAACGAGTTATTTTCTTATTGAAAATACATTTAAGAAAATACGAAAGAAAGTTTAAGTACACTAAATTCACTGAAATTAGAAACTAACGGTCATCGGAGTTTTGTAATAAATAAATGCATCGGAACTGGTCATTTTTCATTCTAAAAGTAGGAAGAATTAAGCTTCTACAAAAATGGTAACCCTGCTGACATCCTTAATTAGAAACTAATTTTTTTGTTTTCTAACATATCTAAAATTTCTAAGAGACTTTTAAGGAAATGAATAGCAACATTTTTAATAAAGTTCCGCTCTAAGATAATTATCGGTTTTCGTCATAGACATTCTATTGAAGATGCAAGCTCTTGACTATCTACAACCATTTAGATAATACAAATGCAGTTAAGTCTATATTTCATAATTTAGCAAAAGCGTACGACTACTTTGCCATAAAACTTTACTTAAAAAACTAGAGATTAGGGATTTTTGAGGCACTAATGTGCACTGTGGAAGTGAATGTCCTCTGTATATATCAAATAGGTCCTCTCTTTATATATCAGATAACCATAATGGATGAGGCATGTCTTTTTTAGTTTATTTTCGCGTGTGTTAAAAAGAATATCTGTAAAAGAATATCTACATTTTGCATAATATATAATGACCCTTTAAAATTAGTAAATATGTCCAAATCTTAACTCCCAAAGATACAACTATTTACAGTATGCCAATAGGGTGGTCCCTTCCGTATACTTCCGGTCCATCCTGTTGAGGTATTTAGAGTTATAAATTCTTTAAAAATTAGGAAATCAGTAGAGGATGGTCAGATTCCTATTTCTGTTTTAAAACAGTGTCATATGCTATATCGAAAACATTGGCTTTTACTGTTAGTTTGTGTCTCGCGTAATGTTTCCTAATAAGCTTAAAAATGTTCATATTAAAGCGATTTTTAACAATGGCGAAAACATAAAGAAAAACTATAGGCCTATCTCTCTGCTTCCTAATATAAGTAACATTTGTTTAACAGGTTTTATAAGATTTGTGACACTTCTTGAGATGCATTATATTTTGTCTGATCGGCAAGGTGGCTTTAGGAAGGGCAATATAGCGGCAATGTATCAAACGCCTATGAATATCTTGGAGTCACTGAATACAAAAAAAATAAACTGGCCATCTTTGTTGAATTTGTAAGGCTTTTGATAGTGTAGACCGTGGGACGCTTTTAGTTAAGGCTAAGCGAAATAAGGAGTAATATTTTAGAATTAGTAAAATCATATTTGACTGGTAGTACTCAGAAGGTAGTGGAGTCTGATCTTCATTATAGAACTATTTTGTCGATGAGGGGTAATATATCACAGGGTGTGCTTCAAGCCTTAATAATTGGTCCACTTTTATATATCCTTTACACAAATAAATTGCCCTACACCTCTGAAGAGCAAGCTCTACTTTATGCAGACGATACAACACTTATATTAAATCAAGATACTAGGGAGTTGTTACTGCTCAAAGTTCGATCTGCGGACGACATTCTGGATGAATACTTGCTGTCCAATAATCTACTGCTGAATGTTGCAGAAACGCATTCTGTTTGGGAACAGACTAAACAATAACTTTTTTTGGTATAAAAATGTTACAATAAATTGAACAGAACATGTTATTTTGGGTCTCAGTATTGACAGACAGTTGGATTGAAGGGTAAACATTGATTCAGCTCTGACATCCTGTTATGCATTGATTTACTATAGAATTAAATATGGGGAAATTCATGTTATGCGCAGAGAGTTTTTGTTTTACAAAGAACCCAACAGGAAAGTTGTAAACAAGAATTTATTGACAACAATATTTTAACTTTGATAGATACGTACATTATGGATGCTGTTAGTGTGTTGTAAATAATGTAGGTTTGAAAAAAAAGCAAGAAAAAATCTGACGGATGACCCGAGAGTTTTCAAAGCTTGATTGTAAGTAAAATGCGTTCTGAAGTCTTTTTTGTGTTTAAGGGTTCATGTTATTATGGTTATAATTATTGTTTTTTGCATTTTAAATTATTATAAATGATGTGTCATTTTTCTTTTTCTATTTTATTAAATTAAGTTTATTTCTTTTTTTTTGTTTAAATATTTGTTGTAATCTTATCTTATGTTGAATATTTTATTTTGTTTTGCTTTAATTACATAAAGTTTAAGAGATTGTTGGACGGAAATAAACTCATTTTTGAAACAAAAGGAATTATTTAAAAATTATTTTATAGTATAAATAATTAATAGCTGTCTTATTACAATGATGCAAAATATGAATAATTTTGAAAAACAAAGATTGCTTTGCTATAATAAATTAAATTCTCGCGATATTTTGGTGGTTCAGTGAACTCACATACGAAGCATACGCTAATGGCAATTCTTACTAAATCATGTTAAATCAGACCTCCATTTCACATGCAAAAGTATTTCCCTACCACTAAAAGTGAAATATCAAGATCTAAATCATCGGAAAACGATTTCGAATTGAATTATAACTTAATTTTAGTGTAGCTGTGGAAACAAGCTGACCACCCATGTATTATAACCCTTCCAGAGAAAACATATTCTCAATCCTATGAGCCCCTACTCTGTAATTTCTGGTTAGAAATTAAACGCGTTAACCTAAATCAGAATAGCATCATTTTTGTACGCCCATCCTTTTAGGGGTAAAGATAAGGCAAATAGTATAATTGATAGCAACTGCGGTAATTCCGCTTCCGATGCTTAGTGTATTATTATGGAGTTGGAGTTCTGTGAAGTTTACTAAAATTAAACACGGAAATTATTATTCTGTTGAATGCTGACCGTTGCTTACTTTATCTCTTTTGATAGATCAATTGCCCCGTGCAGTATGGTAATGGTTTGGTGTATTTTAAATATGCGTGGGTGGTTACAGTAAAACATAATTTATATCTACGTTTATCTAATTCAGCTACTAAATTTTCGACATATATTTATGTTAGTGTCGCGTGAATTAAATTGTCCAATATATTTATTCTATCATAAACGGATCTAATTTACATAAAAATTAGAGCAATACAATTATGTATTATATATTATATTTTAGTTTCATTATACTATATTTCAATTATGCAATAAAAGTAATATAACGTTTAATATGATGGAATTTAAACTTTCTTGAATATTAATTAAAAAACATCCTCGAATCACTTTTAAACACCTGTTAGAAATTTTTGTTGTGATATTGATCTGGAATAATATACAGGGTGTTTATTAATTGAATGCCTATAGTGAAGGAGGCAATTCTTTGGACTATTTTAAGGATAAATAAACATGGGTCCGAAAATGCCTCTTTTCGCAGGTACAAGGTGTTAAAATTTTAAGAAAAAATAGTTTTTACACAATATTTTCAAAACGCCTTTTGGTATTTCTTTTAATTTTGGTAGGTATCAAGCACGTATAAAAGTACATTTTTAGGCAATTTTTAAAGCCCTCTTTAACATGTCCTTTAGTATTTTTAAATGCAATAGATACGCCACTGCATTTTTTCCCAAAATAAAAATTATTCTTAATCTCCTATTACTTTTTTATTAAAAATGACTTACAGACTTTTTTCTGAAGGATGACCGGTTTTTGATAAATAAAATTAAATTTATTTCATGTGCACACTGCCGACACATCCTTTATTCTTATTTTAATTTATTTAATAGTGAGGAAGCTTAGATTTTTGAAATAAATTTATGAATTAGATTTTTAGTCTAATTAATTTTTATGAATAAGTTAGAATGTTACTATGGCTTTTTTCACTTGAAGCTTCAATTTCGAATAAAACCTCGATTCAAATCAACTTCAATTTTCAGTAAAGAACGTTTGCATTTTAAAATTACAAGAAAGGACAAACAAAGAAAACACACAGATTATTTACAAGAAAGGTCAAACAAAATAAACACACAGATTATTTACAGGAATTGTTGGAAGTGTCCTCTGTCTACACGTATGCTTTTTCATTTAGATTACATTTTCAAAGATTCCTGCAGTGTTCATAACCCTTCTTTAGTTTGAATCGGCACTGCGTAAACTAAACTTTTTAGGTGCTTCTAGCCAAAGTAATTCAAACCAGTGTCACAATTTTTGACGATCTTTTCACGTAAATACAAACACAGTATTGAAGTTGACAGACTGAATACGCTAAATAATAATTATTTGAGATATATAATTACATATAGATATATCAGGAGCGGTATCCAAATCGCGTAATACCCAATTTGAGAACATTTTCATAGGCGTCTTCACGAGACTGGAACTTTAAATGTAGACTACCATGCTAAAGGAGTACATCAGAGAGTACGAACACCGAAACTTGAGGAAGTGGTTTTACGTGAAGTTGAACATTTATTGTGTACTTGTTTGGCAAATTTTCGCACAAAATTCGTTATACCCCTCTCATATTCAAAGGATCCAAGCATTACTCTCTGGAGATTTCCCGTTGCGTATTAATTTCTGCGAGTGGTTTCTTCAAAAGTTGCTGGAAAATCCGTTAATTGACAGGCAGATTCTTTTTACAGATGAAGAAGCTAATTTTCGTCAAAACTCGATTAGGAATTTCCATAATAATAGTTATTACTATCAGGAACATTTTGGGCTGTCATTATTGATGATTATTTGATTGGTAAATTTTTTCTCCCGAGAAGAGTTGATGCACAATCCTATTTACAATTTCTTTAAGATTAGGAATTTCCATTAGACTACTTTTTTAGCATAGGAGTGCGTGAATTTTTAAATTACACCTATGACAATTGTTGGATAGGTCAAGGAGCTAGGGGCACCTAAAAATTTAGTTTACGCAGTGACGATCGAAATTGAAGAAGAGTTACGAAATCATATAATAGCATCATGTCAAGCCATAAGGAACACTGCAGGAATCTTTAAAAATATACGTCAGTCCGTGCAAAGACAAGTTGATGCTTGCATAAGTGTAGGTGGAGGACACTTTCAACAATTCCTGTAAAAAATCTGTGTGTTTATTTTGTTCGTCCTGTCTTGTAATGTTAAACGTTCTTTATTAAAAATTGAAGTTAATTTGATTTGGAGTTTTACTCGAAAATGAACCTTCAACAAAAGTCATAGTAACATAATAACTTGTTCATAAAAAATTAAACTAAAAATCTAATTCATAAATGTATTTCAAAAATCTACGCCTGCTCCCTATTAAATAAACTAAATATGAATAAAAGATGTGTCGGCATTGTGCACATAAAATGAATTTTATTTTATTTATCAAAAACAGGTTCAGAAAAAGTCAAGAGGTCATTTTTATTAAAAAATAATACTAGATTACGAAAGTAATTTTTATTTTGGAAAAAATGCAGTAGCGTATCTTTTTTGGTTTAAAAATATTAAAGGGCATGTTAAACAGAGCGCCACTCAGGGCTTTTAAAAATAAATTCCCTAAAAAAATGTTGTTTTATAAAATTGAATGAAGTATCAAAAGGTGTTTTAAAAATATTAAAATTAAAAATTTAACACCCTGTATCTGACCCCTGTATTTTTTTCTGACCCATGTTTATTTCAACTTGAACTAACCTTGAAATAATCCATGAATTACCTCCTTCAATATTGGCATTCAATTAATGAATACCCTGTACACATTTTATAAATATTATTTATTTGATTTTACTCAACTCGTAAGTAATCGTGAAAAAGTCAGCCTCCCAGATTTCTGCAGATCTTTGAGTTTTATGGATCCCCAGACCCTTGAGGACCATTTCCGTCGGTCTGTCGATCCATCGGTCTGAAGTTCTACTGTACGCGCCATAGCTTAAAAACTACTTTTCCGTTTGACATTATTAGAAACACCTCAATTATTCTGCATTCGTAAAAAAATAGATACATTCAGGCAACGGCATTGAAGGCGAAGTTTAGCCTAGGGCTATTCATACATTTAACCCCCAATATTGTCCGAGGTCGTAATTTCCAAAGCACTTAAAATAATAATACTATTAATAATACTTAGTAATAGTAATAATAATATTAACGTATTTTATTACAATATAAATAAATGGTGTAAATTACACTTCTACAAGCAAGCCGATCAACATGTATTGAATATGTATAGCAACAGTAAATGTATACCTTAAATAACATTATGAATAATAAACCCGTTTTTATAATATGATTACTAGCAGCATCCATTTCTTTGTTTATTTTTATTTGCATAATAATTGGAAAGAATACAATTAATGCAAAGAATTGCATTTGAGGATTATTTCCAAATAGAATCGGCATACGTATGTTGTTGTACGATCCATTTTGACATTTCAGATGTTAGTTGTTATGCATGGCACATGCAAATTCCAAGCATCAAAAATTATTTTGTGAAATAAAATAATGCACTATTTTCAGATTCTGTGTTAGAAAACGATTAGTAAAGTCTTGATAAGAATTATAATAGACACGGTAATTGGTTCTATAGTTATAAGAAAATGTATCTAATGACGCATGTTTGAATATGCTGAAAAAATAACATCTCTTATAACTGTTCTATTGAATTATTTTGCTCGATTTAGAAGGAAACCAGTTACTCAGTGAATATGACACCTAACTTTAACATTACAAGGCGCTTCCAATTTTGCTTACTAACATGTTTCCAGACAGCTTGAAGGTTATAGCATTTAGAGGTATGGGGATGATAAATGAAGTCTTCATTTTACGTCAAAGGTTGCCCCCTCCCCCTTCAAGTTATTGCTAACGCATGTCGGCGTTTTTTTGGAAAATTATTTTATTTTTGGATGCTTGTTGGTAAATTTTGGACACTATATATGTATATTCTATAAAAGGTCTAAAAATACTTTTTCGACTAATTATAACATTTTTGTTTATAAAGTTTTTTCAATCTTTGGGCATACAGCCATTTACTAGCCGAAAATACTGCAACAATTTAACTATAAATTTTAATACTCTATCTATATTCCTTTATTAAGAAATTATTTAGCAATTTAACAATAAACGACCATCCAGCTTAAATGCTATGTCTAGTAAGAGGCCCTGGTTTGTTGTGTCGAACGTTTTAGAGCAAAATATCTCAACAATAGTCTTTTCTCGTAAATCCACTAAATCAAATGTTTTATTGCTTGGCAGTGGCCATTTTGAACATCAACATTAATGATCAAAAAATTAAAATCGCGGATAGTGCTAAAAACTTAGTTCTAATCATGGATGCATCCCTGAGATTGCTCCTGCAAACAGACGGAAATATACAGAAGGCGTATGTTGCTTTAAGTCTAATTTTTCCAGACCATCACTTTTTGAGCCGTCAGCTAGTCACTGCATTATTTGAAAGATACTTTAATACAATAATCCTCCGAATGATTTTATGAACTTTACATCTTTTAAAATTTAGAAAATTAAAAAAAAGCTTAAACACATTATATTAGCACACTCGTACGTTGTTATTTTCGTACACTGTAATTTATTGTGTTGTATAATTGATTCTTTTTTTTTCTAGAAATTAAAATGGAATATCAAAACCTGCTATAATATAATCAAATCGTTAGTGGATTATGTCAGTAATATCAACCGATCTTAGTCCGTAACATTTTACTTATTGTGTCTATAGTATTATCCAGTTATGTCAGTTAATACCGAGTTTATCCAAATATATTGTTTTTCTTCTTGTTTTTACTGTAGCTATTTTCAAAGTTTGTATTTTATTTGGTTACCTAATATTATTAATTTACTTCAATAGGCAAGTGTAAAAGCACACACAGTTGTAAACTTCTAAATTTTTTGGATTGATTTTTTTATTCTACTTTTCTACTATTATAATTTGTTGACAGCCCTTGGAATTATTCCAAAAAAAGATGCACTTATTATTACTGTTTTATTAAATCATGGTTCCTAGCATTAAACAGTCGTAAATTAAAATTACCATCCGACGATTAGCCTTCGATTTTACGAGACATTTTCAGGGGTCCTCACTCCATGAGACCTGAATCCTGACGTTGTGCTTACCTAACCGTGTTCCGGTGACAAAATCGGTTTCCACGTGTACTATAAACAGTGTTACATATCTAAACACAACATTTTTGGGTCTTTAATAAAAATATTGTTTTAACATCCTTTCACTTAAAAACCAAAACTTTGGTTGATATATTTGAATGACACTGACACTTCTGTCATTTGACGTCGTGGACAGGAATCTTCTCATATTTTTGAACCATTTAAATCAAAAACATCGAAATATTAGATTTATTATGGACCTGGAAACAAATAGAACCTATCTAGATGTAGGGGAAAGGCGGACAGAATGGGGTTTTTGAGGCTCTAAAGCGTTTAGATTAGAAACGTGCATATTTATAAAAAAGTTTGTTTAAAAAAACTCTTTATTTGAACATTGTAATGAAAAACAAATAATTTCTTTACACAACATAAATTAAGTAAAAGAAAAAAGTTTCTACTATTATAATTTGTTGACAATCCTTAATCTCATTCCAAAAAGAGGCACTTATTATTATTGTTATTATTAAATCATGGTTCTTGGCATTGAACCGTCGTAAATTAGAATTAGCATCCGACGATTGGCTTTCGATTCCAAGAGATATTTTCAGGCATCCTTCTCTATGTGACCTGAACCCTGAGTAAGTTGGGCTTACCTAACCGTGTTTCGGTGATAAGATCGGTTTCCACGTGTGATATAGACAGTGCGATATATCTAAACACCACATTTTTGGGTCTTTAAAAATACTGGTTTAACATCCTTTCACCTAAAACAAAAACTTTGGTTGATATATGTGAATGACAACTTTTGTCATTTGACCTCATGGACAGGAATCGACAAATCAAAAACACCAAAATATTAGATTTACTATAGAAATTCAAACAAATAAAACGATTCCCTCTATCTAGATGTAGGGGAAAGGCGGGCAGAATGGGGTACTTGAACTTTTAGATTAGAAACGCGTATATTTATAAGAAAGTTTGTGGAAAAAAAAACTTTTTATATGAACATTGTAACGAAAAACAAATATTTTTTTACACAACTTCTTAAATTTTAAAAATTTTACTGCTCATACAATACGATTGTCTTATGGTGCCTAGCTAAACAGGATATCGTTAATACAGGGTTTTTCAATTTCTCGATTTAGAAGGAGGAAACAATCTTCTGTATGATTTATTTTTCACAAAAAACGCTTGAGGACGTGAAGTGGTGTAATTGGTTGTTCGATTTTTTGTAATATTTTCAGGCCCCTCCCTGCAACCCATTAATTTGTAGGCACCCCAACTTTTTGTTTCAAATGGCAACCTAGGTCATGTGGGGGCTCTATGAGAAGGTCTTCTAAAACCGATTCCGATACTAAATTAGGGGTCTGCTCATTTCGTTACAATAAAACAAATTCACATAAGCGTTTTAATTAAAATTAATATTCGAGAGGAATCCTTAGCATTGACCTGATTCGGCTAATGTAACAAAATGCTATAAACCTCACTTCGCATATTTTCAACTGTAAATTATAACCTCCATCCTTATTCTTGTAGGCTGTTTGATCTATTTTAAACACTCTATCCTTCAAATACCCTCATAGAAAGAAATCCAATAGTATATACCAAAATGTGGTGGTTCGCTATCTTGTTGAAACCATATTTTTTCGTGGCAAATATCTGGTTCATCCTCGTTAGGAAACATTACTGCTAATGCAGGTATTAAATCGAATGAGAGGAAATCGAAGTAACGCTCAGCAGTAAGATTTTCTTCAAAGAAACATGGTCCTAAAATGTGGTTATTTATTATGCCAGCCCACACACTGACTTTTTGGGAATGTTGTGTATGTTCCTCAAGTACCTACTGTGGATTTTTATCAGACCAGAATCGATAATTATGCCTATTGATCATTCCATTTAAATAAAAAGCCTCAGAAACTAATATTTTGAAAAAAATGTTATGTTCATTTTTTCATTTTCCGCGGTCTTTTTTCCAGTTGATTTTTTATTAGAGATGTCGCGTTGTATATTTTGACTCGATATACTGTGGGACAATATGGAAATCTTGCATCTTATAAATCTTTTTATCTTTAAAAATAATTTTATTAACGCCATCGTGAACCTATTGCCTGTCAAACAAATAAGGTTAAGTGTATATTTGTTTTAATGATATTTAAATGTTAATACTTAATAATTAAAATTGTTACAATATATGGACAAAACATGGCCCACTGTAATATTAAATATTATACAATGAAACTAATTTCTTAAACATAATTATACAACCTGTAACTTTCATACTAATCGCAATTTAAACTTTAAAAATTCAAAATTGCTGCACTATTGGCGAACAAATTTAATCACTTGTATATCGTTATCTGGTAGTGTTGAAAAGTGAAGAATTAATTAATAGTCCACATTTAATAATTCAAATTGGCAGCGCTCACATAGCTAGCGAATTTTGTAATTTATGCTATTTCGCGTTAAAATGGGTATTTAAGAGTGCAAATTATGAATTTATAGGCAACATTTAAAAAGTCAAAATGGCAGCGCCAAACATGGACTAGAAGTATAAAATAGATGTTATATCAATACATTTAAAACCCAGGTTTTTATAAATTGAACTAAAAAATCAAATTTACAATACCGGTCTCTGCGTACTTTTTTTTTTTTTGGAAAGGAAGGGAAGCCTTCAAGAAGGCACCCACCAGATTTTATGTGTGGGATCACTATGTAATGTGGGTAGTGTGGGGTTTCTACCCACCAAAACCCCTCCCCTTTTTCTTTAACCCATGTACCGGAAACCGCTTTCAGTAATAGGGTTGTAGTCTTCGGCAGAGGGCCTACCTTGCTCTCTTCTACCGACTTTCTCCTTCTTTCGTTAAGAATGTTTCCATGTAGCTTCTGAACTACGCGAGTGTTCAATTATGTTGTCAGCATTGAACATTAAACCTGTTAGCAGGTGGTATCTCAGCCTCATTTCTTCCCATCTACGACATCTGAATAAAGTGTGTTCCACATCATCAAAATCTTCACAGTACCTGCATTGGTTGGTATCAGCTCTTTTACGCTCATGTAAATATTTTCTGAAACAACCATGCCCAAACAGGGCCTGAGTCAGAAAATAGTTCTCCGTATGGCTTGTTTATTCATGCTTGAATGTCTGGTATGAGTCGATACCTCCATCTGCCATTCCTTGAATTGTCCCATCTGTCACGCCATTTTGCAGAGAGGTTTTGCCTTGCTAAGGCTGTCTCCACCCTATTATATTTTTCGTATCTTTCAGCTATCATGAGCTCTATAGGTGGGACTCCTGATATTATACCTACTCCCTCGGTTGATACAGTCCGGTATGCGCTGCATATTCTGATGCACATCAGTCTTTATTGCCCTGCAAGCAGTTTTATCACCTTTTTGTTCATTGTCACTCTCTGCCAGGCAGGTGCCGCATAGAGCATTTGGAAATATATAAACCCTGCCACTAAATATCTCTTTGAAGCTCTAGGGCCTCCAATGTTCGGCAAGAGGCTTGCCAATGCGCTCACTGTCTTTTCAACTTTCTTGCGGATTTATCTCACATGCTCAGTGAAAGATAGTTTTGAATCTAGCCATACTCCTAAGTATTTTATTGCCTTACTTGCCCTGACAAGTGCATGCTTTAAAGTGAAGACTATTGGAGCCACTTTTCTTTTATTAGTTAAAATGACAGCCTCCTTTTTCTAAGGTGCGAGTTTGAGCTGCCTTGTCTCCATCCATTTCGTAATACGCAACAGTGCAGTATTTGCGACATCTATCAGTATCCATTCTCCTTGAACAACCACAGTCAAAGCTATGTCATCAGCAAAACTTATTAAGGTCACACCTACAAGGCATTTCCATTCTCAAGAGGTCATCGTAAACAACACTCCATAGGGTTGGGCCTAACACTGACCCCTGACTATTTACTTCTTTCATTTTAACCCTTTGTTCAGCCTCTAAAATAATCATTCTCTCAGTGAGATAGGACATAATTATCCTAAGTAGGCTTTCGTCAATTCCCCTGTTCCGAAGATTTTTCAGGTTAAGCTGACTCGATGCATTTTTTTCATCCAAGGTGATTATTGTACGTGTGAGAATACGCAGCTGTTTGCCTGGCAATTTTAATAACTTCGTTTACAGCATCCACTGTTTGTCTATCTTCCATGAAGCCATACTATCTATCAGCCATTTCTCCTGTTCTTACTAATTCCCTCTTTAGCCTTATGAGTAATAGCTGTTCATGTAGTTTCCGTTCTGAATCTAGAAGACTAATCGGTCTGTAGGATGAAGGTTGCTCCAGGGGTTTGTCGCCCTTCCTAAGAAGTAATACATTTGCCTTCTTCCATACTTCGAGGAAAATGCCGAGTCCAGCCAGCCTATTGTATACTTTGAGCACATATCCTGGATTGCTGTCAACAACTTCTTTTAACACTTCCACTGGAATATTTCCAGGTCCTGGTGTATCACAGATAAAATTTATTGGGTCATGATGAGGGAAAAGATAGTTGACCACCTCCTCCATAGTTCGCATAGGCATTTGCAATGGGAAAACCCATCAACTGTTTTATGATTTGTAGCCTTCTCCCTAAATATCACTGTCTAGATTATCACAGGTTTGCATAGTCTTCATAAAGGTGTCGGTATAAGGTCTGATCGTTCGTTCCAGCATTTCTCATGTACTTTCTTCTTTTCCGTATACACTCACGGCGCAGTTCCACAATACCTTCAAACCACCAGTAGACCGATCTTTTCCTCTCCTTGTAATTTCTTTTCTTCATTTTCTAGTTGCACAGGTCCGTCAAGTTCTTCGAAAAGCCTTCAGCAAGTGGTGCTTCAATTTCTGCAGTTGCTTCTACAACTTTTTGCTATAATTTTTGTTTATCCAAACTTTTTATTTACCAGCCTTCGTTTTTTAGCGTAGGTAGGGTACTTGGATCGTTGTCCAACACCTCGAAGACGATGTAATTGTGATCACTTAGACTTTCTTTGTCACTGACTTGCCATCTGATTATGAGATTTTTCAGATCCTCTGTTACCAGGGTAAGATCCAAAATAGAGCCGTAGTTTCGTCACTGGAAGGTTGGTATATTTCCCTCGTTCACACAAATCAGGTCATTTTCTGCCATCCACCCTGTTAGTATACGACCTCTTTCATCCGTACGATTCATTCCCCACAGTGTCGATTTAGCGTTAAAGTCTCCAACAACTATCACTTTCTTTTTGTTTCTTATTTTATTTCCTATTTCATTAAGAATTACTTCAAAGTTTGCTATTTCTATATTAGGAGGGGCATAAAAGCTAAAAACTGAAAAAGTTCGGGTTTCTACGAAGCTAAATCCAGGTTTTCGGCCTTGAGATTTGACTGCAGTTTGTTGATTTAATGTTTTGATCGCAGTGTCTGGTTCTGCGTCGGATATCCAATCCTGTCTATCTTTAATCGCCTTACGATTTGGTTCGCTACAATGCCTACATCTAGCTCACTTGCTATTGCCAATGCCATGTCGTGCGCAGGGCGACTTCTGTTCGTGTTAATTTGTAAAAACTTCGTCATCATTTTTATCTGTTGTTGTTCTTGTGCTCCTATTTCTCTTATTGACGGGAATTTGGTACTCCCTGATGGTGGTGACCCTCCTCCTTGCAGTGAACACAGTATCGAACATTTTTACAAACAGCTGCTTTGTGTCCGTCCTTTCCACATCTTACACATAATTTTTCCCTGTCCGTACCTTTACACTGACCTTTTTCATGATCAGATCGCCAGCATCTGTAACACTTTTTGTCCTTATGTCTTTCCACTATTTTGCATCTCATCCATCCGATCTTTATTTTTTCCATCTGGATAATTTTGTCTGCATTTGTCGCCCATGTAGCGATGGTAGCATTTTGTTTGTTACCGTATGCCGGTCTTAGTGGTCTAACCTCAAAGTCCCCTGTTTTAACAGCTATTTCCTAAGTAATAGAGTTTTCAATTTCCTTCATTGTTGTCACTTCGTCCAAGCCCTTTATATGAAGTACTTTTTTGGTCGTCAGTTCAGTTGACCTGGGGTAATTTTGTACTTCCGTCTGCCATAATTGGTTTTTATGGGTGTCCTTCTCATAGCATTTTATCCCTACTGCCAGGTCCTTTCTCAGCCGTTCCTAACATGGAGATCCGTAGCTGTCGGAGTACCGCTCCTAACATGGAGTCGTGTCCTGTGCTGGTTTTTGGCCCGCCCCGGGTATTTTATTTCCCAGGTACCCACCATATCTGATGGGTGTTCCCCTATCCGCCACCTGGGGAGGCGCCCGGTATGAGACTAGCATCCCACTCAGGGGGTCTCTGTGTACTAATAGATCTCTTGTGTCCTTAACTTCACTGGAAGGTCAGGGGATTTTTTATTTTAGCTTTTTAGTTTATTTTATGTTATTCTGACATTAATGGGCCAACAGAAGTTTTCTTTTATAAATAAGTGAATATTTCTAAAGCTACCTTAATAAGTCTTTTACGGGCTTCGAAAAAAGTTCCTAAAATTATACAGAGCATTTAACAAAATATATTCTAGATAACTATTAACTTAGTAGGAACATTAGGAATAGAAACACACTCCCGAAACAATACTCTCATGTTCTAGGCATACTTTGTTTTTTATATATCGAAAAATCAGTTGATTATCTTCGCCATAATCATCTTCTAACGAAGTCTATGTACTTTGCGGTAGTAGTTATTACAGCTAACAAAAATATATTGTCCAAATCGTACGCAAAGATACAGCTTATATTATGATTACCACTGTGCGAGTTATAATATGAATCTTTAAATTTAGATTGAGGACATTGTAAATCAACCTTTACTAAAAAATAAAATTTGTGAAATATATAAATTTAATAATAACAAACATTATATTTTTCCAAATTGAATCATTCTTTTCCAAAAAAAAAAACGGATTTTTTATTAATTCTTCTCCAAATTCACAAATACATTTTTTAAAACACTAACTCAATAAAATTATGAAATTAATGCTAAACAAAACTATCCCAAAATCAATTTTCCAAACACTAAACCATTCCAAAACAAATGGGAGAGATTGTCATTTTCACTTTATGTCACCCTTATCGCTCTAAATCAGGAGTCTGATTGGAGCAGACAATTTTGCTTTTGTCTTTTAAAAAAACCGTTTTTAATAAATACAATACTATTTTTCAAACAATTTTTTTTATCTGAATAGCCCAAATCGGCAATATAATATCTAGCGAATTATTTTACATGTGAATATAGTTTGTTCATTAAAATGATTTTGAGTGAAGTTTGTGATGGATCCGTCCCAAGTTTGTCATTTTCTTGGTTTAAATACGTACGACCATAATTATACTGATTAGATACAAACTTTAACTGTATACTTCATACATTATTCTGCGGAATTTCGAATTAGAAAGTTAATTGAATAATAGGCCCATTTTTTCCTTGAGAATCCCTTACACAGCACTAAAATTAATTAGTTTTCCATTATCAAAAAATGTTATTTCGAGCTAAATGAATTTAATAAAACATTACATTTATGTCTATAAATTCGTAAATTATGTAAATGGTTTTGAAATACCCTTGGTTTTAGATAAATACGAGTAAACCCCAAAACTACTAAATCTAATTACTAGTGCCATATATAATTGTTAATAATATAAGGGGTGGATGAATTATGAAAATAAGTACTTCCCTATTTTAATATCAGCATGTCGCTAAATTTATTTCGAAAATATGGTAGTATTAGGATAGCTAGATATGATTGAACAGAGTTAGCCGTTACTCGAGGGAAATCCATTTTAAGTAAGTAAATGAAATTACGTATTTTAAAAATTTCATCTTAATTATTTTAACAAACACGCATGTCAATTGTTTCATCAACACTGTGGCATTGTCAAATAAAAAATCTTAAATAACAGTGTGACACAAAATGTAGACAATATACCTGAACACTTTCTTATAATTACTGCGAATATTATGCTGTTGGTAAAATGTTGGACTTTTTTCCATTATAAACTAATGAAGCTTTAACAATTAGGTCCAACTGATCGTTAAATAATATATTACTACTTTTATTTTCATTATTAACTAGAAGGCATGGAAATAAAGAAACATAAAAATAAATGTACTCTGTATTTTTTTAAAATAAATTAAGTGGAAATTTTAAACAAGTGTTTTCATTTACTTAGAGAACAAAAAAGAGGCGTGGCAAGTAGCACATTTTATTCGCTCACTTTGACCTAAAACCATCGTCACCTTAAAGCCTATTGGGGACCACGATCCTAAGCAGCGCTGAAGTTTCAAAAACTAGTGTCCATTGACACCGTTACTATAACTTACTGAGAAATTAGTACCGACCACGAAAGTACCGAGTTATCTCTTATATTTTGCACCCCCCGTATCTCGATTATTTAAGAAGATAGCAAAAAACTTTTAACACAAAAGTTCTAGGGTTTTCGCAGATTTTTTATGACATGATATCACAAAAAACAATTGAACATTAAAAATCGGACCTATTTACTAAACTTTTGTTTTTTCTTATGAATACCCTGTATATTATATGTTCATCAAATGGGTCTCTTCTAGCTGATTATAAATAAACCGGTTTAATACATTTATCTCTAAAGATACCTGAGCAATTTGAGAAAAACCTTGCCATAAAAGGCAATGTATTCTATTTGACTCTCTATAGAGTAGAGCCTTCTCCCTCTCTCTCATACACATTGCCTCTTAAGGCAAGGTTTTTCTTAAATTTCGCGGGTATTTTTAGAGAAAAGGTATCAAACATAGTATATATATATATATATATATATATATATATATATATATATATATATATATATATATATATATATATATATATATATATATATATATATATATATATATATATATATATATATATATATATATATATATATATTTCAGATCTCCCTGGGTACAAGCCTGCCTGATGAGGGTAGAGGCCCAGAAATCATGATCGCAGGAGGGTACCCTGTGACATAATCGAAAGCAATTCTTCTTTTAGGCCGTTTTTGCACCTGCAGAAATTATATATTTCTGCTATTATACATATATCTTTTCCGACCAAGAACTTTTGATAAAGATGTGTGAGAGCGCATTTTTATCGATTTTTAGTATCTACTCTCCGCATGATGGTGCTAGTGCATACTGTTTAAATTACCTACGGGTTTCCAGCCGGTAATCACCGGAGCCCCGATAGGTGGTGCTAAATGTTACATTTAACTTGTAGTACTGTTTCAGTATGATAGACGTTTCGTTTTCGATTTTGTCATATCGAGCAATCTGTTATTTCAGATCTCCATGGGTGCAAGCCTGCCTGATGAGGGTAGAGGCCCAGAAATCATGATCGCAGGAGGGTACCCTGTGACATAATCGAAAGCAATTCTTCTTTTAGGCCGTTTTGCACCTGCAGAAATTATATATTTCTGCTATTATACATATATCTTTTCCGGCCAAGAACTTTTGATAAAGATGTGTGAGAGCGCATTTTTATCGATTTTTAGTATCTACTCTCCGCATGATGGTGCTAGTGCATATTTAAATTACCTACGGGTTTGCAGCCGGAAATCACCGGAGCCCCGATAGGTGGTGCTAAATGTTACATTTAACTTGTAGTACTGTTTCAGTATGATAGACGTTTCGTTTTCGATTTTGTCATATCGAGCAATCTGTTATTTCAGATCTCCCTGGGTACAAGCCTGCCTGATGAGGGTAGAGGCCCAGAAATCATGATCGCAGGAGGGTACTCTGTGACATAATCGAAAGCAATTCTTCTTTTAGGCCGTTTTGCACCTGCAGAAATTATATATTTCTGCTATTATACATATATATATATATATATATATATATATATATATATATATATATATATATAATCAGCTAGAAGATACCCATTTGATGTACATATAATATACAGTGGGTTCCATAAGAAAAAACAAAAGTTTGGTAACTATGTCTGATTTTTTATGTTCAATTGTTTTTCTGATATTATATTATAAAAATTTTGTATAACTTTTATATTTAAAGTTTTTGCCATCTTCTCAAATAACCGAGATACGGTGGGGTGCAAAATATAAGAGATCACCCTGTACAATGGCGTCGATCCTAAAAGTAGCATTCTCTAAACTATTACGTAGATGAGCTGGTCTTTGGTATCATTACTTAACTGTAATTCTGATGGTGGCTGGAACATTATGCCTACTACTTTTAGCTACCTAAATAAGGCCCTAAATGTAAACTAAAGACTAGGTGTTCCTATGACAACCAAACGTCGACTTTGAAGTACGTGTTTCTAAACGGTTTGATTGAAAGAATCCACGACCACACAAGAACTCGAAAAATAAAAGAATATTATAAGGTAATATATCGCATTTCCAAATCTAGGACTTAATAACTGAGGGGCGTATTATTAATTTTAATTAAATAGAAAATACGCCTCTTTGTTATGAAGCCTTCGGTATAATCTCACTTTCAATGTGGAGACTTAGGCCAATTACTACTTTTCGCCCACCCTAGTGATTAGGTTTACTGAAAATATCATCTTTACCTCGTAAATATCCTTTTTAATAAACTATATTAACATTTATTCTGTTATTTATAGGGATAGTAACTTTATAAAATCACTGCAGTCTTTAAATATATATTTTTTAAGTTTTCTATAATTAAGGGTTGTTTTCTGCCACAAGCAATATTATTGGGGTGCGTCGATATTTTTGACCTACATTCTATATTTTCAAAATATGTTTTCATTGGTTTGGATTACAGAGTTTAGCGAATAGTTATAGGAGCTATAATTATTCATTTATTATTATGATCTATAATTTAGTTTTAGAATCGATGGATAAAACAGTTTATAGACTTAAACAAAGTTCAAAACTACATCATTTTTGAGACATGAATTAATTGTATTTCAATAATTTCCATTTTATTAAATAATTTGTTGTATTATTTTTCTGCGAAACGTAAATCATGTTCCGCACTAATGCATTAAACTGACATTTCCCACCAATTGTGTTCTTCCTGACCAGAATTAATCGCAAACCATTCAAAAGTCTGTAGGTCTTCATAGACAAAATATAGACATCCCCCTGGTCTATATCTTTCTGCATATTATTATTATTATACATTTAAATAAAGTTTATTCATTAAAATGATTCTGAGTAAAGTTTGTAATGGGTTTGATCCAGAATTTGTCAACTTCTTGGTTTAAAAACCTAAACTTTATATTTCATAAATTATTCTGAAATATAGAGAACCCTCATTAAATAAAGTGAATTTATCCCTAGACGATAAAAAAGTCAAAGGGGGCGTAATATCGTCAAATTAGAAAGTTTGTTGATTAATATAGATTCAATTTTTCCTAGGGAAATTCTTACACAGCACTGACGGGAATTAGCTGACCAGTATCAAAAAATGGTATTTCGAAATAAGTCAACGTAATAAAAATGTTTATGTATGTTTATAAATTTGTAAATTCTCTTGTAAATGGTTTCGAAATAGCGTTGGTTAGTTTTTAGATAAGTATGATTAAATTCTATAGCAAAAACTACTAAAACTAATTCCTTGTCCTATATATTAGCGCATGCCCCTATGTTTAGCACGAGTATATTGTAATTAGCAGGTAAGAGTTAACATTCGAACGATTATTAAAAACTTATAATATTGTTATGTAAATGAAAATACGGCACGAGACTTCCATAGACGTTTTGAATAGTGATATGACGAGAGTAAAATGCGTACCATGTTTATGGGGGAATGTTTGATTGGCGTACTTCCACCTGAAATTAATGCAACAACAACCATCATCACACACAATCGAGCCAATTAAATGTTGAGGAACACGTTGTCCAAGAAGAAGATATCAAACAGGATTAAAAAACAACTTGTTAAGAAATCAGTACCAATTGGCACTCAAAAAGGATTCTTTGAAGTGTAAACTACAGTAGTGTCAATAAAAGTAGCATTTTCTAAACAAGGATTAGCTAGTCTGTGGTACCATTACTTTATTGTAATTCTGATGGTGGCTGGATCAGAATGCCTAATACTTTTAGCTATCTAAACAAGACCATAAATGTAAAGTAGAGAATATAGGTTGCTCTGGGACAACTAAACGGTGACTTCAAACTAAGCGGTACTAAAGAGTTTAATTAAAAGGTCCCAGTACTACACAAGAACTCGAAAAATGACCCTTGTTATAGGAAGAGAATAAGGTAACAGATTGCACTTCTGTATCTAGGACTTCATAACGGCGGAGCGTATCTTCAGTTTCAATTCAATTGAAGATACGCCACTATATTATGAAGCACTTGGCCGACTTTCAACGTAGAGCCAATAACTACCTTTCGGCCACTGTAGTGGACAGGTTTGGTGAAAATATAATTGTTGCTTAATAAGTGGCTTTTTTTATTAACATTAAGGTTTGTTCTGTCATTTATAGATATAAGAACTTGATAAAATCACTACACTCGTTAAATATATAATTTTACGTTCTAGAGTTGCACAATAACTTTTTATTCGTTTGAATTATAGAATATTGGTTAGCGAAGTAGTAGCTAATAATTATTCATATATTATTATTACTATAAGTACATTATAATCAGGCAGACATTCTGCAGTTGCATGAATTTATTTTCGTTTTTGAAGAGACAGATTAAAGTATAAACAATAAAGTAATTCACTAATTTGCACTTTGTTAAATCATTTGTTAAGGCGTTTTTTTTCAAGAAAAACTACTTCTCTCATACGTGCAAAGTGACAAATTATGTTCTTCCTGACCAGAATCGATCGCAGATCATTCAAAAGTCTATCGGTAAATCTTCACAGACAAAATATAGACATCCCTTGTATAATTTTCTGCATATAAGCTTCTCTACTTATGCATGTCAATTATCCAAAAAACATAAAACTAAGCGTCCCTTTCTAAATTATAGTTATTTTACATGTGAATATAACATATTCACTAAAATGAATTTGAATAAAGTTTGTGATGAGTTCGTTCCACAGTTTGTCATCTTCTTGCTTCAAAAACCTAAACCTGATTAGATACAAACTTTATTTTTCATAAATTATTCTGAAACATAAAGGACCCTCATTAAATAAAGTGAGTTTATCCCTAGACGATAAAAAAGTCAAAGTTTAACTGTGGGAGCAATATCGTCAAATTAGAAAGCTAATTGAATAATATAGAGACCCAATTTTTTCTTGGCAACCCCTTTCACAGCACTGAAAGTAATTAGTTGACCAGTTTCAAAAAATGGTGTTTTGAAATAGGTCAACGTAATAAAACTTTATATGTATGTTTATGAATTTGTATAGTATCGTGTTTCCATATACCGTTGGTTAGTTTTTAGACAAATACTATAGCTAAAACTACTAAAATTAATTTCTAGTACCATACGTTAGCGCATGCCCCTACGTTTTCTTCGAGAATCTGGTAATTTAGCAGGCGTTAATATTCCAATAGCAAAGTTTATTAAAATCAAATATTCTTATGTAGATGAAAATACGGTATGGGACTACACACAAACGTTTTGAATGGTGATATGACGAGAAGAAAACGCGTACCGGCGGGAACGTTTCTTCTATCTAAAATTAAAGCAGTAACAACCATCGTAACTTTTGGAGCTAATTAAATGTTGAGGAACACGTTGTCCAAGAAGAAAATCGAAAGCCGCATTAATGTTAAAGTGTTATCGTTTATTTGACAATAAAAGTCCATTGAATTTAATAAATATCCTATTGAATAAAAAATCCAAACGAGAATAAAATTATCGGTAAAATCGATCGTTACGAAAGACTACTTGTGAACATGGCCCATAGGGGGCAGCAGCTAGCAGCGCCACATCAGTTGAGCCTACTAGACCATATACCTAGGCCAGACTAATGTACAATAGGCCAGAAACATGAATTCAATACATCTTCATGTTATATAATACATACTTTCTCTTTCAAGATTACATATTTAATCTTTCTACAGGCTTGCCAACCCGACCGGGTCTAGTTTTATTTTGAAACAAGGATTTTATACTGGACGTTAAATCAAAAGCCTTAACAGTATCACTCTCAATAACACTTTCTTGGCGAAGCACTACCACCTAACATCTTAGCTTCTAACACGGATTTTGAGGAATTAACATCAGAATAATCTTTCTGTACATTAAAATTATTATGAGGTTCCCTTGAGTCTAAACGATTTTGACTTATAATTTCACCACTTTGTTCCTGAGCAAGGACTTGTTAAAACTGACCTTTCTCTACCAAAGGCTTAGCATTTTGTCAAAATGAGTACAAAATCATCGGTAAAAGCCATCACAGTCACAACAGTTGAGCCTTCTAGACCATATACACAGGTCAGACTAATGTAGAAGAGGCGAGAAACATAAATTCAATACATCTTAATGTTATATAAATAAAAAGTAGCCTTGTCTAGACATTTGCGTGGTTTAGCTAGTCTGTGGTATCAGTAAATTAAATTTTAAGTTTTAAATTAACTTTAGGTAAATCATGTTTTGTGAAAGAACTAGTTAAATTATTATATTCCAATAAATTCCTGAAAAATAGGATTTTAAATTTTTTTGACTTATGAAAAAGTTCTGTATTCCATTTGTATTATAATTTTGAATTTAATTTAGTATAATTTAAGAAGTGGAGAAATTGACGGTAATTTTATGTATAAAAACCAGACAATTATATTTTATAAAATGTTCTATATTCATCCAATTTAATTTTCTAAGCATATTCAAAATTCCGGTGTATTTACCACATGCCAAAATTATTCCCATTACTCTATGTAGGAGGATTTAGTCAGTTTTTATTATGCTGTTTATTTATTTATTTTAGGTTATATTAGTGAATAGTAAGTCGATCAATAATTGTCAAAACAATTAATTCTTAATTAAATGTTCGAGTATATGACAATATATAAATGGCAACTAAATAAGTCATGGCTACCTAAGTGACATTTCAAAGTCCGCATTTTTTAGTCTTAATATTAAACATAACCGTAACATTTATATTCGTTATCAATTTGAGAAACTCAACCATGTGATCTAAAAATGACGTCCTGTATATATATATATATATATATATATATATATATATATATATATATATATATATATTGGATCAAGGGCCCCTCGACCTATATAGCCCCAGACCCCGTAAGAAGCTAATACGGCCCTGGTATTCATAATTTTTAAAAGATTTGTACATTTTGGATTCGAAATTTGTATATGTCGTAAAACTGTTGACATAATAATAGTTTTGAGAAGGTACACACCGCATAGAGGCACTTTTAAAAAAACATACGATGCTCTTGGGAAGTAGGCCATAAAAACAAAATAATGATATTTTATAAATTGTCATTTTAAAGAAATGCAGACATTCTGGTAGTGGTTTTCTTTAAAAAAGTTAAAAAACTTTACCATAAAAAGTTAAAATTGTTTTGATTTGTGGAGAAAATACCCCGCATCGAGAAGTAGCAAATATTTTTAATGCAAGGCACCCAGGCAAAAATGTAAGCAATCAACTGCAAGTAGAATTATGGCCCGATTTAAGTCTACAGCCTCATTTCTAAATAATTTTAAAAAACTCATAACTCCTGGAGGAATACGGAAGATGTTCAATTAAATGTCTGTTTAGATGTAGTCGAACACGGCAAAACCAGTATTACCGATATTGCTGAATGAACAGATGTAAAAAAACTCCTGTGGTTTAGCAATTTTGCGGAAAAACAAGTTTAAGCCTTATAAACCGAAATTTATAAATACATTAAAGGAAAAAGATTTTGATATTCGAAATGGATTTTCTGTTTGGTTTCAAGGGGAATATGAAGAAGATTTCAGATTTCCAAATAATATTTTGTGGACAGACGAAGCAACATCAAATGGAACTGTAAGTTCTCAAAATTCCAGGTTATGGTCCCAAGACAATCCGAGTTTTGTTGTCGAATGCCGGGACCAGTGTTCCTTTAAGACGAACGTTTTATGTGGTCTTTAAAACAAGCAAGTAATTGGACCCTATTTTTTCTGAGAAAATTTAAATGCAGAACGATATTTAAACTTTTTAACAACAGAATTAAGTGAAGTGTTAGACAATATGCCGCTACAAAAAAGACACGGATTGTGGTTTCAGTTAGACGGTGCTGCTATTCACAACTCGAGAGCAATAAAAGGTTTTATTCAAAAAACTTTTAGAGGTAAAGTAATTGGACGTGATCTGGTTCATTACTGGCTTCCTCGTTCTCCTGATTTAACCCCATTATATTTTTTCTTGTAGGGTTACCTCAAACAAAAAGTGTATAAACAGAAACCATTTCGAGACATTAACCAGCTTGAAAATACCATTCGCGAATCTATTAGAGATATAAGTCCGCAGTTTATAAAAAATGCTGGTAAATACGTTTGTAGAAGAAC
>JAUTXW010001909.1:0-37745 GCA_030620095.1 Kuschelorhynchus macadamiae | reverse complement strand
AAGGTTCTTCCTTTAAATATCAAGTCCTTCAATCTTCCCCACAAAAAAAAATCTAAGGGAGTTAAGTCACAGGACCTAGCAGGCCAAGGTATGGGGCCGCAGCCCAATCCAAATTTCTCGAAATTCGAAGTTTAAAAGATCAGTTGTGATCCTTGCATTGTGCGGGGGACAACCATCTTGTTGATAGTAGATATTTCTGGCATCAGCTAAAGGTATGTCTTCCAACAAAGGGACAATATATGTGCGCAAAATATTTACATCTGCAGTTAAATTTCCATCGTAAAAATAAGGTCCCACAAATCTTCCTCGGAATATCCCCACCTATATATTGAATCCACACCGACCTTGCCGGTCTTGTTGCACAACTACGTGTGGATTTTCAGTGGACCAGTGATATGAATTATATCTATTAAATATACCAGAAGTATCTACTTCTGGATTCATCACTCCAAATAATATTTAATGGAAAATTCTCATTCTCCATGAATTTTTGCTCATACCACTGACAAAATCTCAATCTTCTAGCGGCGTCCCCTTCACGGAGTTGATGAACTCTTCTCGTTCTGTACGGTTTGAATTTATGTTTTTTGAGTATTTTTAAAACGGTGGTCTTTGGAACATTCGTTATATTAGCCAATGTTCGAGAGGAGGTGCCAGGATGATCTAATACCTCACCAATTATATTTAGCTGCTGGATTTCCTTTTCTTCCTTTAGTTCATAATGTCTTGTTCTTAACTTTTTAAAACTTCCGTAATTTACTAAATTACTTTTTAATGTTTGATAAATTCGGTTATCCGGTTGACGTCGCTCGGGAAATGTATTAAAATATAATTCACTAGCTGCTTCAGGAACTTCGTTAGAAAATATGTAACATTTTAACATATCATACTTTTCATAATTCTCAAACATATTTTGTCAGCAACTTAACACAACTTTATAAAGATAACACCAAAACGCAATAATTACACCAGACTACAGTAATCTGACAGCAATATATTCAAAATATTGAACGCGCGTCATTATTCCAAGGCCTACTTCGATGTAAACCAAAAACACCTAATATTTTCGTTATTTTTGAAAATAAGTACCTACAACTTTATATCACTGAAAAGGGCTAAAGAGAGAGAGAGAGAGAGAGAGAGAGAAACGAGCATTTTTTATAATTTATAGCCAACTATGATTTCGATTTGAAAAAAAAAAGTTTTGCCTATTTATGATAAAACGGACAACTATAGAAAAAATCTGAGTACGCCACTGGATTGCACATAAAAAAGTGCCTTTAGAATGTCTTTGCAGAATGTTAATATTCCGCAAAATAAAAAAGTTATGGACAATTTTCAAAATGGCCGAAAATTGAAAAACGCCCTATATCTCAATTGGCAGTGAAAATATCGGCAGGCGGTTTTTGCCATTAAACATTTCTCAGAAATCGAGCCCATGACACCTAAGTCAGTTTTGCTCTATCTAGTCAGGAAATAGGTTTTCTCTGTTAAAACAGACCAATTTCGACCACCCGGTACATATATATGTATATATATATATATATATATATATATATATATATATATATATATATATATATATATATATATATATATATATATATATATATATATATATATATATATATATATATATATATATATATATATATATATATATATATATATATATATATATATATATATATATATATATATATATATATATATATATATATATATATATATATATATATATATATATATATATATATATATATATATATATATATAATATATAAATATATATATAAATATATATATATATATATATATATATATATATATATATATATATATATATATATATATATATATATATATATATATATATATATATATATATATATATATATACAGGGTGGTCGAAATTGGTCTGTTTTAACAGAGAAAACCTATTTTAAACAAAGGGACAATATATGTGCGCAAAATATTTACATCTGCAGTTAAATTTCCATCGTAAAAATAAGGTCCCACAAATCTTCCTCGGAATATCCCCACCTATATATTGAATCCACACCGACCTTGCCGGTCTTGTTGCACAACTACGTGTGGATTTTCAGTGGACCAGTGATATGAATTATATCTATTAAATATACCAGAAGTATCTACTCTGGATTCATCACTCCAAATAATATTTAATGGAAAATTCTCATTCTCCATGAATTTTTGCTCATACCACTGACAAAATCTCAATCTTCTAGCGGCGTCCCCTTCACGGAGTTGATGAACTCTTCTCGTTCTGTACGGTTTGAATTTATGTTTTTTGAGTATTTTTAAAACGGTGGTCTTTGGAACATTCGTTATATTAGCCAATGTTCGAGAGGAGGTGCCAGGATGATCTAATACCTCACCAATTATATTTAGCTGCTGGATTTCCTTTTCTTCCTTTAGTTCATAATGTCTTGTTCTTAACTTTTTAAAACTTCCGTAATTTACTAAATTACTTTTTAATGTTTGATAAATTCGGTTATCCGGTTGACGTCGCTCGGGAAATGTATTAAAATATAATTCACTAGCTGCTTCAGGAACTTCGTTAGAAAATATGTAACATTTTAACATATCATACTTTTCATAATTCTCAAACATATTTTGTCAGCAACTTAACACAACTTTATAAAGATAACACCAAAACGCAATAATTACACCAGACTACAGTAATCTGACAGCAATATATTCAAAATATTGAACGCGCGTCATTATTCCAAGGCCTACTTCGATGTAAACCAAAAACACCTAATATTTTCGTTATTTTTGAAAATAAGTACCTACAACTTTATATCACTGAAAAGGGCTAAACGCGAGCATTTTTTATAATTTATAGCCAACTATGATTTCGATTTGAAAAAAAAAAGTTTTGCCTATTTATGATAAAACGGACAACTATAGAAAAAATCTGAGTACGCCACTGGATTGCACATAAAAAAGTGCCTTTAGAATGTCTTTGCAGAATGTTAATATTCCGCAAAATAAAAAAGTTATGGACAATTTTCAAAATGGCCGAAAATTGAAAAACGCCCTATATCTCAATTGGCAGTGAAAATATCGGCAGGCGGTTTTTTGCCATTAAACATTTCTCAGAAATCGAGCCCATGACACCTAAGTCAGTTTTGCTCTATCTAGTCAGGAAATAGGTTTTCTCTGTTAAAACAGACCAATTTCGACCACCCGGTACATATATATGTATATATATATATATATATATATATATATATATATATATATATATATATATATATATATATATATATATATATATATATATATATATATATATATATATATATATATATATATATATATATATATATATATATATATATATATATATATATATATATATATATATATATATATATATATATATATATATATATATATATATATATATATATATATATATATATATATATATGATATATATATATATATATATATATATATATATATATATATATATATATATATATATATATATATATATATATATATATATATATATATATATATATATATATATATATATATATATATATATATATATATATATATATATATATATATATATATATATATATATATATATATATATATATATATATATATATATATATATATATATATATATATATATATATATATATATATATATATATATATATATATATATATATATATATATATATATATATATATATATATATATATATATATATATATATATATATATATATATATATATATATATATATATATATATATATATATATATATATATATATATATATATATATATATATATATATTTAATACGGCACTTAATGAACGCTTTTACACAACTGCAATGTGTAAACTAAACTGAATTGAAAAATTATTTCTCACATTCTTAAAACGTGCGTATTTAAGATTGTAAATCCATAGTTTTTAAAGCAAAGATGTTTTATTGGGTACCTATAACAGTTTTAAGAAAGGATAGGTAAAACTCTTGGCCTGCCAGCAACTAGACATTTTTTATTATTTTATTTTTATGGATTATATTTGAAATACATCAAATTTGTCTTAGGAAATAAAAATGTATTCAGAAAAATTGAAATATATTCATTTTTCCTGTAATAACTGCAAAATATGCATTTAAATACAAAAATTGCCAAAATATGCATTTGCATATGCCTTGATGCAAATGCATATATATCCTAAGCCTAGTTATAATGTATCACTTGTCAAAATCCTCGGCAAAAGGAATGTTTCCGAATGTGTCCCTTTAAATTGGTTACTTATACCTGTCCCCATTTTCGACTGTCCTCTCTTTGCAATACCAATTCTTTGGCTATACCCTATACCACAAATGGTACTTCCAATTTGTCACCAAAACAGAAATAGATCTTAATTGAGTTGTCGATACCAACATATGCAACAGTTTCTACAACCAAAACCAGGAGTTATTCTAAAAGTTCCTTTAAAGTTCTTCACTTCACTCAGAATGTTAAGAAAGAAGTTACAGGAAATAGCCATATCAACAAAATCTTTCTCTGGTGGTGTGGACCTGCCTTAAAATACTTACGTGTTTCTACCCTTGTTCGACTTTAATTTTAATTAGAGTTACCACCACAAGCAGACGGAAAAGTATACAGTATATTCTGTTTAGAAAAGCTACCTTTCTTTGACCTAGCAAAATGAATCCATGCTCTTAAACAGTTATTATAGCCTAAGATCCACCTGTATATTATTACTACACCCATCTGTTTTATAATTAAAATGTTATTTTTAGAGATAATTATTAACATAGGAATACGGTTCTTCCGTGTTACCTATCAAAATATGGCCGAAAGTATTTTTAACTAAAATTCTTTATTAACTATCAATAAATATAAATTAATTGAAGCAAATATTTAATATAATTACATACCTCATCATGTAGACTAGTCTGTCTACGGAATGTTTTGATACATAATATAAACAATATTATTTAAGCAAGCATAAGAAATTATATCATTTACCTTAAGTTTTTATAGACACAAATTAAGGTAAATGATATAATTTCTTATGCTTGCTTAAATAATATTGTTTATATTATGTATCAAAACATTCCGTAGACAGACTAGTCTATATGTTGAGGTATGTAATTATATTAAATATTTGCTTTAATTAATTTAAAGTTAAATATTTTTATTCAGTTGCGAAAAAGCCAAAAAAGATTTTTGTTTGTCAATCTAAACGCAACAAATAATCTGAACACATTTAAAAATATCAATAAATATCTCTAAAAATTTTATTTTGAAAAGAAAACAGGTGTATTAATCACGCAGTACGTTCTATTACGATTACTTCTTTTACTTTTCATGCACTGGTATTCTAGGTGCGAGGTGGAATGCTACCGCATTTTTTTTCGTCTGGGCAACTTGTTACTTTTTCTGAAAAAAAAATCGATTTTAATGCTTTGAGATGTGTACAGAATTTACCGCTTTTTAGGTCTCATTAATCATCATGATATCAATTAAAGTTCTAGTGACAACTAATCAAGAATAATCAAGATCCCATACTCGTCGTAAACTTTTTTTAATCAATTACTACGCTCAAAAACGATTATCTCGTAACTACTGTTATTAAATTACAACTTTTATTTAAAACTGTCTTTTATGTTGTCTTTTCAGATTCATATCACTATCGATTATTGTGCCAATTATCATCAATAACAGCTTGGAATTAAAATTGTAAAGAAAATTGGTAAACATGGGATCGCAATTATCTGTTACGTGTGGCCTTAAATAAATTACCTTTTTATTTTTACTTCTATCGCAAGAGGAAAGTATTGTAATCGTGAAAAAATCACCCTCCGAGATTTTTTCAGATTCTTTCAGATCTTCAATTTTGTCGGTGTGTCTGTTCATAGCATAGCTAAAAAACTACTTATCCGATTGACTTCAAATTTTGGTCAAAAATTAACATTTTGGTAAAAATCCAATATGGCAAAACTAGATGGCGGCCTAGTGAAATGTTAAAAACAATATTATTTAAAAACTACTTATCCAATTTATCTCAAATTTTGCGGAAACCGCAAGTATTATGTTGGAACCAACTGGTAACATTTTGGTACGAATCCAAGACGGTGCCGGCGGAACAAATGGCGGCTTAATAAAATATTTAATAATTCAGCTTGTAAAAAATAGTGAGAAAAATCATTTTACATATCTTCATGTATTAGCGTCCCTAGATGCCAAAAAATATGCTTTATCAATTCCGTCGGTCTGTCTATCGGCCGGTTTGTCTGTCTGTCGGTTCGCGGCATAGCTTAAAAACTACTTATCAGATTGACTTCAAATTTTGGTCAAAAATTAAGGATCATATGACGATGACCTGGTAATATTTTGGTAAAAACCCAACATCGAGAAACAAAGTCGCGGCCTAGTGAAACGTTAAAAAAATGATTATTAAAAAACTACCTATCCAATGTATCTCAAATTTTGCACAAACATCAAAGTATTATATTGGAGTCAACTGGTAAGGTCTTCAGGCAAAAATTTAGCCTGAAAAAACTAATGAATTAATTTTAAATTTTGAGCCGTAACTAATTGTGGCCCCTAAGGTCAGTATACATTTTTGAGTTGCCCATTTTTTATTATAGCTTTGTCTCTTTTCACGCTAACGTGGACGAAATTTCTAAATTTTGGTTCACGCGAAACCAGATGGGACTTCATTAACGTTCACGCTAACTAATATAAGTTATTTATATATTTTTCGTCGAAAAGTTTGGTAGAGCAGTGGTAGGGTTCTCAGCCCGTGCCATACAGGTTGTGGGTTCGAGTTCCCACAAAGCCGAAAATTTTTTTGTCTTTTTTTAAAAAAAATGTATAATTAATAAAAATGTTGATTACTTATTTTCTTAAAGTTACGTTAGGTTAGGATTAATTAGGTTTGTAAAGAAAGCTCGCAGTACAAGATTTTTTTTTAACAAAATCTATACTGGTATGTGAATTCCCCCTTTAGATTAGTACAAGTTCGTCAAAAAAGCTTTCATTGACACGTTTTTCTTATTTAACGTGAACCGACTTTTCGACGATTCGTTCACGTTAGCATGGAAGGACCAATGGTCTTTTATTATTTATCTAAAATCATTGCTTCGGAAAATATAACAAAAATTTAATGAAACTGTTACAAATGTGCAATATATCTTGAAATCGAATCAATTAATATCTGGTAATAATTTCAAATACCCACTATTAATAAATATCATAATTCATTACTATATTTTCATCATACTGGAGTCCTTCCGCTTTCCAAAGTAATATGGGGATGCCATATATTTTATGGGGTGGCGTCGCGGTTTCAAGCTGGGGAGAATTGGGGACGACAAAGCGAACATCTTAAACTGTCACTTCGGCTTCGAAGAAAACAAAATATAAATTAGTCATAATAAAAAACAGACAATTTGAAATATTGGTGTAGGGATTTTGCTTTCGCCCTAATTTCATTTTATGATTCAAACTGATAAATTCTAATTTGAAAAAACAATTTTTACTTTAAAATATTCAAAAAACCCATAAGCGTTAGGGAAACAGAAATTGTATTTAGATGTATTGATATGTTTTAATCTTTAGGAAGTGTTTTAACGGATCAAGTTCCACAACCAGCTATTACCGTAGAACTAGAATATTCTACATAATCAGTTATAAAAATGTTTATGACAATATTACAACAAAATGATATCAGTGTGTCGCAACAGAAAACGATTCTTAATGCCTTTCATTTGTTACCAACACTTAAGAAATCAGGGTTCTTGGAATTAGACCGTGTCAAATTGGAAATACTATCCGACGTTTGGCCATATATTGCACGAGACATCTTCAGGGATCTTTATATCTACGATATCTGAGCACTGAATAAGCTTGGATTGATTTACGCGGCCTTTTATACCCAACTTGTGCTCGTTGAACCACGACTCTGTGTTAAGATCGCTTTCTTGGTGTGATTTAGACCGTACACCGTATCTCTATTGAAGTTTTTTGTATGTTTACAAATTTCAACAGACTCTCTAATTTTTCCTTTATAAAACACTGGAACCGATGCTGGAACCTTGGTTTCCTTTACATGTATAATATGGCCAATGGTATGCTGGTGTACAGCTACAGCAGCGTACCACTGGCACTGGCAAATTTGTTTCTTTGTAAAACATTGTTCATGTTTCTCTACAGGAGCAAGGAATTTTATATACTTATTCTGTTTGAAAAAGTACAATTTCAATCAATCAATTTAATCAAATATAGTGTATTTTTGTTGAATTTTAATTTGTTTGTAGCTGTAGATTAAGTCCCATCAAATAAACCTTGATTACAGGTAAAATACCTGTTACCTCAGTAATGACTCTGTTTGACACTTTGATGTTACAATACATGAGATATGTGCATACAAATTAGTACTAAAAAACTTTTTCTAATTAAATTTGTCGTTATCTGTTCAAAAAAGGTACCTTATTTGAGAGAATATTCAATCTTTTACTTATAACACGCCTTGTATAAAAGCAATTTGAGTAATATGTTACACAGCGTCATTTTGAACCATGCAGGACTTGATTCCAAAAGGTGAGTTAGCTACTCAAAAATTTTTGAACCATTTTTAACACCTATCCAGGGACACCATATATATATTGAAAATATACACATTATACAATTTTAAAAAACTACACGCTTTTTTGCTTTATCTCTGCAAAGATTTCCTTGATTTTGAAATCATTATCCTGCAAACTTTAAAAATTAATTTGATATGCATCTAATAAAATTGCTCCCTAAGGTAGACAACACAGGCTTGATATGAATCCACTAAAATTGTTCCCTAAGGTAGACAACACAGCCCGTTGCAATCGATCAATCTCTTGCAAAACTCATCAGTGGCGGAACTACGAACTTTTAATCCCACCTGCAGGTTTCGACAAAGGGCCCCTAATATACATGTATAGAAAATAATTGTTAACTAAAAAAAGTCATTCATAGTTTGCATAATCCTTTTATAAACAAATAATGCAACCCCAAAAACAGAAAAACCGGGCCGAAAAATAACTAATAACTGATGATTAAAAAAAAATTATCACTTTTCTGTATGGAAATCTTCCCCGCCAACTAATGTATTATTTCGATAATTTCTACATGTGTAACCCTTAGACTGACATGTAAATTGTCGTATATATATATATATATATATATATATATATATATATATATATATATATATATATATATATATATATATATATATATATATATATATATATATATACAGGCTGATACATGAGGAAATGTCAATACTTCAGGTACATATTCAGGACCAAAAAATAAACATAAAAGTCTATATAAATAAGTGTCCGCAAGGCCTTAGTTCTCACAGGGTGTTAAAGTTTTTATTTAATTTTCCTATTTTTTGAAGAAAATCTATGATAATGTAAATAATAGAGTGAAAATTGATATACTGGTTTTTTTTAGTATGACAAATTCGAATCTAATATTAGTATTACTCTTACTTGTAGGGGGCGCCACCTACATGTCTTTCTACTTCTTCGAACAATCACAACTTTTTGGTACAGTCTTGTATTACATTTTTGAGCAAAACAAATTATTCCCTTGCCATTTCTACGTCAAAAAGATATACCTGTTAAAAGTGGATACGCGCAACCGTTTTCAAGATATTTGGATTTAAAACACATAAAGTATGCATGTATTGTAAAAAAATAGAAGTGTGCCTTGCCTGACAGAACAACTGCTGGTTGGTGTTCTCATCGTTTTCCTGTTATTTAGCAATAGTAATGTCAGTTAACAATAAGATCAAATTTTGTCACTGTCAATTTCTGTTCATAACTTTTATTATCTTACAATAATCATTTAAGAAACTTTAGATCTAATTACATTATGCCTGTGATATTCTCGCATCGTGAATATGCAGATATGATATTCGTCTATGGCTTCTGCAATGGGGTCGCAATTCAAGCAGTCGCGGAGTACCAGCGTCGTTTTCCAGATAGAAGGGTGCCAGATAGAAGAGTTTTTCAACAAGTTTTCACTACTGCTGGAGAATCTGGGATATTTCCAAGTGCGAAAATTGTATCTGAAAGGGAATCGGGACCCATCGTTGAAGTAGAAGAGGCTATACTCAATGCCGTCGAAAATGATCCAAGCATAAGCACTAGGCAGATTGCAGATACTTATAAAATTACACAATCGTCTGCTTGGAGAAATCTTCACATTAATTGTTTATACCTATTTCATTTACAACGGGTTCAACATTTGCAGGAGGGTGATTTTGAGTTGAGAATGCAATTCTGTAACTGGATTAATGAAGATCGAAGGTTGTATAGGTATGTTTGGTTCACTGATGAAGCACAGTTCACTCGTGATGGGATAAATAATCTAACCGGTGGTCCCATGAAAATTCTCACGCTGAGGTAGAAATAAATTTAACATTAACGTGTGGTGTGGAATGTTAAATGGTCATTTAATTGGTCCATTTATAATCGACGGTCGTCCTAGAGGAGAAAAATATATAGATTTTCTTGAAAATCACTTGGAAAATCTATTGGAATATGTTCCCCTTAATGTAAGACAAAACATGTATTTGCAGCATGATGGAGCCCCTGCACACTACAGTTTACTTGTAAGAGATTTTTTAAATCAAAACTTTCCAAACCGATGGATTGGTCGGGGAGGTCCGTTTAATTGGCCACCTAGATCGCCAGACCTTAATCCTTTGGATTATTGTCTTTGGGGATGGTTCAGATCACTGGTATATTCCACTAAAGTAAATACAAGAGAAGCATTATTGGATCGGATAACAAACGCAGCACAAACACTAAGAAATGCGCCCGAATGTATCCACAGAGCAACCCGAGCTATACACCATAGAGCTGACCTGTGCTTAGAAGCAAATGGTGGAATTTTTGAAAATTATAAAACGTAACCTAGATTTTATTAAAAACAACTTAATAATAACAATTTTAATAAAAATTAAATACCTTTTGTTTAGTTTATGTCTAAAGCACTGAATACACACCTCAAAAAAATGTGTTAGTCTTTCCTTGCAAAGCTATTGTGCCAAGATGCGTTTAAATTTGGACAAAATAACTAACTTTTAAAATTTTGCGATAAAAAATTACATGCGCCGACATTGTATTGAAAATTGATATACGGGGGTTTTTTGGTATGACAAATTCGAATCTAATATTAGTATTGCTCTTACTTGTAGGGGGCGCCACCTACATGTCTTTCTACTCCTTCGAACAATCACAACTTTTTGGTACAGTCTTGTATTACATTTTTGAGTAAAACAAATTATTTCCTTGCCATTTCTACATCAAAAAGGTATACTAGTTAAAAGTGGATACGAGCAACCGTTTTCGAGATATTTGGATTTAAAACAATTTCGGCGCATGTAATTTTTTATCGCAAAATGTTAAAAGTTTGTTATTTTGTCCACATTTAAACGCATCTTGGCAATAGCTTTGAAAGGAAAGACTAACACATTTTTTTGAGGTGTGTATTCAGTGCTTCAGACATAAACTAAACAAAAGGTATTTAATTTTTATTAAAATTGTTATTATTAAGTTGTTTTTAATAAAATCTAGGTTATGTTTTATAATTTTCAAAAATTCCACCATTTGCTCCTAAGCACAGGTCAGCTCTATGGTGTATAGTTCGGGTTTCTCTGTAGTTACATTCAACAATATATATATATTTATATATATATATATATATATATATATATATATATATATATATATATATATATATATATATATATATATATATGTATTTATTTATATATATATATATATATATATATATATATATATATATATGTATTTATTTATATATATATATATATATATATATATATATATTTATATATATATATATATATATATATATATATATATATGTATTTATTATATATATATATATATATATATATATATATATATATATATATATATATATATATATATATATATATATATATATATATATATATAGATATATATATATATATATATATATATATATATATATATATATATATATACATATATATTTATATATATATAAATATATATATATATATATATATATATATATATATATATATATATATATATTTATATATATATATATATATATATATATATATATATATATATATATATATATATATATATATATATATATATATATATATATATATATATATATATATATATATATATATATATATATATATATATATATATATATATATATATATATATATATATATATATATATATATATATATATATATATATATATATATATATATATATATATATATATATATATATATATATATATATATATATATATATATATATATATATATATATATATATATATAATTATATATATATATATATATATATATATATATATATATATATATATATATATATATATATATATATATATATATATATATATAATATATATATATTTATATATATATATATAAATATATAAATATATGTTTATATATATATATATATATATATATATATATATATATATATATATGTTACCGTAAAAACCCGATTTCAGTTAAAACCCGATATTTCTAGGAAAATTTAGTTTTATCTGTGCTTCCCAGTTAATTCTAGATTTAACTAGTTAAAACTAAAAAATTGAAACGTATTTAATTTTAAACAGTTTTAGCTAGTTAAAACTAGTTTTTATTAAGTCAGTAAAAACTGCAATAGACCGAACTTTATACAAAAATTTTAACAGTGTTTTCCTATATTACACTTTATTTTTGTACAAATTTTGAAGTCCGTCCAATAAGTAGTTTCTTAATAATCAATTTTTTTACATTTTAGGAGGACGCCATGTTATCCCGTCATATTGGATTTATACCAAAATTCTACTGTATCATCACCATATGACTCTTGATTTTGACCAAAATTTCAAGTCAATCGGATTAGTAGTTTTTGAGCTATACCGCGTACAACAGGCCGATAAATAGACAGTCAGACAGACTGTCGGATATATATAAAACGTAAAGATCTGTAAAAATCTCGGATGATTCTTTCACGATTAAATACTACTATCAAAACTAGAATTAACTGGGAAGCACAGTTAAAACTAGATTTTCCTAGGAATATCGGGTTTTTACGGTAACATATATAGATATATATATATATATATATATATATATATATATATATATATATATATATATATATATGTATATATATACAAAACCCTTTAGGATACATACAAGACCGACAGAGTATTTGTTAATATGCATAATGACATTTAAGCAAGTCATGACTGAATTCTAGTGATATTTAAAGATGTAACAAAATCGTGTGTGAATAACGTTTTAATAACTAGAGATAACAAAATACATAGAATGAGAATAATAATACAAAATATTACAATAAGTCTTTAAAATGTCGCCCTTCAACTTCTATACATTTTTCAGCATATGTGATCAACTTCCATGTAATAGCACTTCGCATCTGCCTAGATTAGACAACTCGAGACAAACATCTGTTATTCTTTGGGTTAGTTGTTGAGGGGTGGTAATTGACACTGAATACATTTTAACCTTTAAAATACCCCAAACGCTGCAATCTAATGGATTGAGGTCGGGCGAACGAGGCGGCCAGTGGATAGGTGCATCAACTCCGCGACCGATCCATTTATGAGGGAAGTTCACATGTAGCCAAGCCCTAACTTCTCTTGAGTAATGGGGCCTCATGCTGCATGAATCACATATTATGTCGTTGTAAAACAGGGACATCATCAAGCAGTTGAAAAAAAATATCTCTCAAAAACTCCAAGTAGTTCTGATCATTCAAGTAAGGCGGCAAAAACCAAGGTCGAATAAATTACTTCCGATAATACCCGCCCAAACGTTTATTTTGAACTGATGCTGGGAGCTCGTAACATGTGTAGAATGGGGATTATCCTCTACCCATACATGGGCATTATAAATATTAAATATCACGTTTCGGGTAAAATAAGCTTCGTCAGTAAATAAAATTAATTCAGGAAAATTATTATTTTCTTGATTCTTCTGAAGATACCACTCACACAAATCAATCTTGGGCTGAAAATCCGTTGGTTTATGGAAAGGACGTAAAATACAGGATGCAAACCCATATCATTCAATGTAAGCCACGTTGAACTCTGGGAAATTCCAGCGGGTCTGGATACAACACGGATTGGCCGATTTCGTTTTTATAAGAAAATTTTGAAAACTCAGTTATCGTGATTCCAAATGTGTATTTTTATTTTGCATTAAAATGTTGCAAAACTAGTAAAAAATGCCTACAAAGATGACATATCTTCACTCGTATCTAGTCACTTTGTCAAATCATAGATACCCTAGATATCTTTGATTTGAGAAAAGAGTATATGATTTGACAAAGTGATTGGATATGAGTGAAGAAATGTCATGTTTGTAGGAATTTTTACTAAATTTACAACATTTTAACGCAAAATGAGAATATATATTTTGAAATTTTCTTGCAAAATTGAAATGGGCAAATGAGGGTCGCATCCAGACCCGCTGGAAGTTAGCGCAGTAAAAAATTGAAATTGCAATAACTTAACAACTAATTATTCGACAACGCCTGTCTTGTGCTTGCACAAAGTTCATGTCATTGACTATATTGACTACTATTTTCCGGAAAATATACGGTATAACTTAAAAAATGGCCAACTTATAAATTTTTAAAAAAATGGTAAATTTTCCATTTTTTCCAGATTTTCTTCGAAACTAATCATCCTATCGACTTGTTTAAAAGCTCGTTTTTCAATTCTCTACAAGTCGCCTTTTTATAGCATTGCGATTGCTTAAATCGTTTTCATTTTATAAGCAAAAAACGAAATAGAAACGCCATTTTTGCACTAAATTGTTTATAACAAATTAATAAATAATAGTTACGAGCAGAAAAAACATTAACATGAACCAGAAGAATGTGTTTTAAGTGATGGCACAATTGGCTTTAACTTAAACTCGAATAAAACTAATAATAATTTTTAGTAAAGAAACCAAGCTATAAACATTTTTAATAAAAATAGGCAATATAGCGAGTGGTAAAAAAATATCTCCATAAATGCCGAGCATATACCCTTGTTTTACGCCTCTGTAGTGACCCATATAGTTGTCGTTTGTTCCAACATGTTCCAAAATTGAAATTGATATCTGGTTCCTAACAGATATTACATGCCCTTTTTATCACACGTGTTTAATGCCCTGTATATTGCAAACGGTAAGGCTTAGAGAAAAATTATATAAAACTTTTTGCATGTATCGTCAAGGTTTACATGCCTATAAATGTTATATATATAGTACTATATATATATATATATATATATATATATATATATATATATATATATATATATATATATATATATATATATATATATATATATATATATATATATATATATATATATATATATATATATATATATATATATATATATATATATATATATATATATATATATATATATATATATATATATATATATATATATATATATATATATATACAGGGAGGTTTGCCCAGAAAGGAGGAAAAGCTGAATCTAGCCTTGACCTACTATCACGAAAATCCATAATTAACTCACTAATACAGTTCATTACAACAATCGTATCACCTTATCACTGCCCATATGTATATAATTAACGGGTCAATCAATATGACTGTATAAGCATTCAAATCAACCCTACAATCAAGTTAAAACGACCTAATTTTGTCTTTAAATCCTGGCGATCACGCGTGCATGCACACCGCTCAAACAAAACAAGTGAGCTTTGTACGGATTGTCATGTGTAGAAGGGCTTAGGACAAGACTGCCTCTTTAACGGACGACATAATACCCTTTTTGGGTTTACTTTTGTGACGGCCCGATTAGACGAGTGTCACACTTAATCTATTTAAACTGGACCCTCTCATTTCGGTATTTACATATGCGATTACGTCCGAAGCCATGTTGCCACAGCTATTAACTGGATATCAGGGTTAATGGAGACTCACAAATCTGACTTCTTATATCCGATGCTCGAAAAATTTCCAAGTTTGGTATTGAAGCATTTTCCTATTCGAAACTCTATTTAAGCATTTTTTTCTCATCTGATAAACGTGTTTATTGCTGCGAAGTTTATGGTTCATTTTAATTTAATATAAAAGCGCCCAAAGCCTGTCGCTACACGCTTACTATTGTTTTACGACACTGAAAAAACTTCTCGTACGTGTTATGTACAAATAAAGGTATATTAATATGTAATTCTAGGAAAGGTAATGGCAATTTGTTTTTCCTTCTAACTTACTACTGGAACAAACCAACCAGATTATAAGCCGAATTCTGGATTCTTCAGATCTCATTTGTGCATGATGTATTTCTTTTCTTTAAGTTTAAATTATTTTGAAGTTAAGCAATTATACTTTTTTACATACTATTTTACTGCTTTTTTCTACGCCAAGTTATATGACAATAACTTTTAGTGGATTCAAGATACTGCAAATTTTCGTAAGAAAGAAACTGGGCTTAACATGGCTGGACCATAAAGGAAGGAAGGAAGTTTTTGCATTGGACAACGACCCATGGCTGACTAAAAAGACTGGCCGAGGCGTACGATGTATCACATGACCAAAGTAGGTCACCTTCATGTGTCAAGCGTCAGTTGTGTAGTTGCCGCCAGTCGATATTACACCATCGTTTTTTTTACCGTGGTTTAAAAATTAAAAATTATTTCTGTGTAATATAAATTTTGGAAAATAATATATTTTAAGACTAAAGTAATTAAGTTTATGTGTAAGAGTGCAAGTGAATAATTTGAGATAAAACCACAGAAACATGCCTTTGATGTGCAGTGTGGCAGGGTGCAAGTCAAATCATAAATCAAGCCACTTCCAGAAAAGATCATTCCTAAATATATGCAAAAGATTCAGACCACTATTACTTTGGCAAAATTATTAAATTTTATGGAAGAAAAGTTGAAGAATTTTAGCCGAACTATTATTATTATTATTGACATTATAAATGACAAGCTTTCTGGTATACAATGTTACATACAAACATGACTTCCCTAAACCTGATAAAAGTAAGGATGGTAGTACAGACTTCGCTTCATCATAGAACAACTACAGCTGCTTATAGTAAACGCCCAATTCAGAAGGTATCATGGAGAAACTCTGATATTAGCTGTGTATCTCTTCATAGAGTCCTCGTCGGCTTATCATATCATAATTATATATTTTTGATTATTTTATATTTACATTTTGAATAAACAGTTTCCCACAAAACTAATTATTTAAATTATTAAAAAACATAGACTTACTTTAGTCACGTGACACAAATAATGAGACCGAGAGTCATATTTCTTGACTTTTGTAGAGAAATGGATGACGTTTATGACATTTTTTTAACGGCTTCGTTCTCACACGTCTATGTACAATACATAACTTTCAAAATAATCAAAACCACATGACAAAAAGAATTTGTTAATTTTCTTCATAAAGAAATTTGATAAAAACTTGTGAAAATATATTTCTTGTAGTCACTTATAACCATACCAAATTTAAAGTCTTTGTATCTAATACAACGGTTAAAAACTGCACCTAAGGACGAACATTAAATCATTTGTATTTTTGTGCAGAGGAGCCAAACTGAATGTTTAATTTTTTAAGTATATGCTTTTTTATTCTTTTCAAAATTGCAGTATAAAACTCTAACTATGAAATTCTTTTCAATTTCTAAAATAAAAAAATATATATTTTTACAAAATGTGTTTTTTTTTTGTATTTTAAATATTTATTCTTATGATTAACGGTAAAGAAAAACCGATTAGACTCAAAAGAAAAACCAATCAGTAACAAAAGCTAATTTTTAAACAAAAAAAGTAATTCGATTTTTAAATGAAATAGCTAAATTTTATTTAAGAAATCATTGTTCTTGGAATAGACCTTGTCAAATTGGAATGATTATCCGACGTTTCGCCTTCGATTGCACTAGGCAGCTTCAGGGATCTTTACTCCACGAGATCTGAATACTGAAGGAGTTTGGAGTTGAGATTTAGGCGGGCATAAGTCGGGTATAAAAGCCCGGAGAAAATGTTTAGTGTCATTTAGAAGATAATAAAAAACCTAAGGAAATAAAAAATTCAATTTGGCTGGTTTGCATAAAAGCTACCGACGATTTAATTTCCAAATGTAATTACAATTTTTAACCGTTTTCTAAGATACAAAATCCTAAAATTTGGCATGCTTATTAAGAGACCACCAGAAGTATCTTTCCAGGAGTTTTTATTAAAATTCCATAAACACAACAATCATACACTTTTTGTTGTTTTATTGGTTATTTTTGAAAACGAATAAAATGTTTTTTTATTCTTATCAGATCATTAGAAACTTAAGTCCTTGTTTAAAAAAAAATGTCAAAAACGCAATTTTTCTTCGGTTGTTGTGTTACGCAAAAACTCAGGATTCTTTTCCTTTGTGATCCCATCAACATATTTAATTAGAGTAGATTGACCACTATTTCTTCTGAAATTATTCTCGTAGCTTGTCGATGTTCTTTTATATTTTCTAAAATATCGAAGTAGTTTATGCCACAGGGTTCAATTTTCCCAACTTCCTTCCATATCAATGTTGGGCTCTTTTCTACTTCTAAGTTATTTAATCACAGTTATGTGGAGTATACATTTCTTTATCTTAATATACTTTATTTTTCTCAAACCTGTCTCTTAAAGCTAAAAAAAAATCAAATCCTCTACACAGGATATACTCTTGTTTATTTAAATACATTACTGTAACTCCGGCTTCACACATTAGAACCAACGTGGGCGCCAACGGGGTTCCATCAATAAGTGGATGGACAAAAATAGCTTTGATGGCCAATGCTGGCGCCAAGGTTGGAACTTATCCATCTTGCGACAGTTATTCGGGTGAATATCAAAACGACTGAACCTCAACTGTATACAGATTTGCCAATTTGCGGTTAATAAAATGAAATACATGTATTTTTAACAATCTTGCGGGTAATGGTGATCCATAGTTTGACTAATTAAATTCGACCCAAATGAAGAAGAAGTTGAAAAGAATTGCTGTTGTCAATATTTAAAATTTTACAGACTTCAGTCATTAATTTACTTTAGTCTTATTCTTAATACTATCCTTTTCAAATACCTAGATTAACTTTTTATATTTGAGCCTTTTTAAGCAAGGTATAAATAAAGCGGTTTATTTTCGAGCAAAGAAGACGCATGTTAAATTTAAGTATTAGAAAAAATAATCCCAAACCTTAATTTCAATAAATTATAGTCCAAAGTTAGACTCTCTTCTGCAAAACAAGCAAGAGAGGCTTTGTACCAGTTTTAAGGTAATGAAATTTTTTTGAAAATTATTCTTAATGAAAAATTAACATGAAGTAAAAACAAAAAACGGGAATTAGCTCGTTTTGCATTAGCAACGCTGACCATATCTCGCTTGAACTTAGTTCCAATGTATGGATACGCAAGAAGGAACATAAGCTGTATTTTAGGGCGCGTTGGTACCAACGTTTGACCCAATGTGTGGAGCTGGCGTAAGGCTATCATGCTCCCAAAAAATTTTTTTTCTGTGCAAGGAACTTGCCTACTTTTATATCCATTTTGAAAAACCGATTTAAATCATTTTTGCAAAAAAATTTCTTTGCAAAATATTTTTTTTTCAAAATGACTTAAAATTATTTTTTACAACCAAAATGTGTATTTCAAAAAACGTTTTTTTCGAAAAACGAATTTTTAAAAAAGCCGTTATTCGATAAACAGTTTCTCCATAATTATTTTTTCTTTGTAATGATATTTTACGACAAAATATCTTTACGAAAAATAATTAATTATTAAATGTTTAAAATCAGAATTTTTAAAACACTTTTTTAAGAGAATATCGAAGTGGACTTAAATTCTCGATTCTGCAGCACTTAAAGTGCAATGGGTCGATGTCGGTCAGCGACAGAAACTTTATTAGTTTGCTCAGCCAGACACAAAATATGGCGAATTATCTTGAAAATATGCGTCGTCGTTTAGTAAAAGAAAACCGTTGTGTTTTTTGAAAAAAAAGTTAAAGTAAATTGTATCTAGAGTTTGTAACAAAATATCAGAAATTCTACAGTTTTTTCAATAAACAAAAAGGTAAACTTTATTGAAACAGAACAAATAAATAAAATATGAAAAAATATTAACTTTCCATATTTTTAAAGAAAAAGATCATACTTTTATTCGGGGTATTTTAGAGTTACTCCTATATCAGCTTAAATACAGAAAAAACTCTCTTAGCCTAAACATTATTTTTAAATATTAGCTTGATTAATTTTGGTTAAATGAAATCGTTTTGTCAGGTATGAATAAATATCCTTTAAGCTAGCTATCAACTTATACTAACCTAAACCTGCGTATATTGTTTTATTACCTGATAATTGGAATTTATTATTTTCGAGGAGATATTGATGAAAGTATTTCGTAGCTGGAGCCGTAGGGCTGTTAATTGCCGAAGGACCATATGATTTCCATAGGAAAGTGAAAATTCATAAAGATTTGAGTGAAAATTACCAATTAATCGCAGATGTCGACGCACATAAAATGAAAAGCACTCACCATTATTTCGACGTGAAATCGCTTCAAGAGAGCTCTCTATTCTATTGGTCTTCGGATCATCCTAGATTCGTGGCCTCTGGATGGTCTGGATTAATGTTCTAGGCTAAATATCACTTCACTCAAAATAAGTAAAAATGTGATGAAAGATTTGTGTAACTTTCACGTGTCTCGATACTATATCGATTGCTTGACGTCTTAAATTCGAGTGTGCTCGACTTGTCCCGTATGCTCTTCGATGCATACCGGCCGGGAGTTTTTTTTTGCCCTTCAAAAAATGTGCGTATTTGCGCGCGTATATTTAAATATTATATAAATAGTAACAAAATAATAATAAATCATATAGTCTGATTAGACGTTAACGAGTAATAATACCAAAAATAAAATTAAAATATATTTTGAAATATAAAACAATAGTGCGTTTCCAACATTCCCCCCACCAAAAAAAAAAAAAACACGTTAGTTTTTTCTAACGCGAACAAAGAAAAAAATTATTGTCCAGGTAATGGACAGAGCTTTACAACTGGACGCTGTAAAACTCCATTTTGAGTTTTTAAAGTAGCCACTCTAACTACCCCGTCTTTTCCCGGATGAACCTGAAGTATTCGTCCCAGAGACCATTCCAACGGAGGCCTCTGTTCATTTTTGATGAGAACCAACATATCAGGTTTAATGTTAGGGCTGGACTTTGTCCACTTACAACGCTGTTGAAGTGTGTGAAGATATTCTTCGCTCCAACGCTTCCAAAAATCATAGTGCATTTTCGTCAACATTTGCCAACGGCTTAGTCTATTAATAGGTGTACTTGAGACATCTGGTTCAGGGAAATTAGTAAGAGGTTCCAGCGTTAAAAAGTGCCCTGGAGTTAAAGGGGTAAGGTCATTGGGATCTTCACTCATTGGAGACAAAGGACGGGAGTTTAAGAGGGACTCAATCTGTGTCAACAAAGTGTAAAATTCCTCGTATGTCATGATTTGCTCACCTACCACACGATGAATATGGGTTTTGACTGACTTCACAGCGGACTCGCTAAGTCCATTAAAATGGGGCGAACCGGGAGGATTAAAGTGCCATCTAATAGATAGCTTCATACAATCATCAGTTTGCGAAAATTTCTGAAGTTGGTTGTATGCGCCTATAAAATTGGTGCCTTGATCAGAATATATATCTGTGACTCTGCCTCGGCGGGCAATAAACCTACGTAAACAGGCTAGAAAGGCCTCAGATGATAAATCGGAAGACAACTCTAGATGAAGTGCTTTAGTGGCACAACAGACGAAAAGGCAAATATATGCCTTGGAGGTTCCCATAGTGATTAAGAAAGGACCGGCGTAGTCAAGACAAACTTGAGAAAATGCCTTTAACTGCGAAATTCTAAATGCGGGTAGATCCGCCATTACCGGGGTATAAGATTTAGGTTTTGCACGAAAACATTTAATACATTTAGAAAGGCATCGGTAAATAGCATTTCGTGGAGAAATTATCCAGAAATTTTGGACAATCAGGTTGTGCACCGTTTTTAAACCCGGATGCAGATTATCATTATGCACCTGCTCTATTACCAAATCAGTAAATCTATGATTTTTTGGTAATAAAATCGGATGTTTTGAATCAAATGAAAGAGAGGATTTTCTCAGCCTACCCCCCACCCTAAGGATTCCTGCATTGTCCACAAAAACTGCGAGCTTCCTATAAGGCTTAGGGAGAGACAAATTTTTGTCACAGGCATGAAAAATTGCGACAAAACATTCTTTTTGCACGCATTTAATTATAGCTTGTAAAGCATTATAATTATAATCCAACGCTAAAGTGGGCGTATTTTGGATTTTCCTAAATACGCTGATAAATCGTAATAAATAGGCGGTAATTCGCTGTACTTTTCTAAGAGAAGAAAATTTCCAAAGTAGTGCTAAAATTGGATTGTCATCTGTTTTTACAGAGGCATGTAAGGAAACTTGTTTTTCTTCTTGAGATATATAGGAAAGATTTCCATCTAAAGAAGAGTCTTGTTCTGGCCAATTATCTGAATTTTGATATAAAAACTGAGGCCCATGCCACCATAAGTCATGTAACAGAAGTCTCTGAGGAGTAAGACCTCTAGATACGCAATCAGCTGGATTTTCTCCAGTAGGTACGTATCTCCAGCATGATGAAGGAATGACATCTTGTATATGAGAAACCCTATTGGCAACGAATGTCTTCCAACGATGTGGAGAGCTCGACAACCAAGCTAGGGTCACTTTCGAATCAGACCACGCATAAATTGAGTTAAACGTAAGATAATTATAATATGATTGCTTAACAGAAGCGAGTAAATCAGCCAGAAGATAAGCAGAACATAGTTCAAGTCGCGGTAAAGAGACAGATTTAAGCGGAGCTACTCTAGATTTTCCAGAAACTAGATTTACTTTTATAGTTCCACTAGAAGTAATAAATCTAAAATAAATTGCACAACCATAGCTCAAAGTACTGGCATCACAGAAGCCATGAATCTCCAAACTCGCTATAGGGTCAGAGTGCAATAATCGGGGTATTTTTATTTCTGAAATAGAGGGCAATTCTGTTTTAAATTGATTCCATATATTAATTATATGGTCGGGGGTTTTTCATCCCAATCTATTTTTGAAAGCCAGAGTTGCTGTAAAATTTGTTTTGCAAGAAGAACAACTGGAGCAAGGAAGCCCAAAGGATCGAAAATTCTTGCAACCTGAGAAAGAACATTTCTTTTTGTACACTTTGCCTCAATGGGAGTGCATGTATACGAAAATACATCTAAATTTGGGTTCCACTGGAGACCCAGAACCTTGATGTAGGTAGGACCTTCGCTTTCGAAAGAAAAAGGCATCTGAACATCTGAATTTGGGACAGAAGATAGAATATCTGGGTGGTTACTCACCCATTTTCTTAACATAAATCCGCCCTTTTTTAAAAGGGTTATCAGTTCCGTTTGGAGACGAAGAGCGGCCTTTATAGAGTTTGCGCCACAAACACAATCGTCAATATATACTGACTCTTGTAAGACTTGTGATGCTAAAGGATGATTATCTTGTTCAATATTTGCCAATTCTTTTAATGTCCGAAGGGCCAAATATGGAGCTGATGATACTCCAAAGGTTACTCTGTTAAGAGTGTATTCTTTGATTGATTCTGTCTTTGAGAAACGCCACAGAAATCTTTGAAAATGTCTGTGCTCAGGTGTAATTAATATCTGACAATACATTTGTTTAATGTCGCACGTAAACACGACAGGGAAAGTACGAAAACGTAATAAAATTGTAGATAAATCCTGATGAAGTTTAGGGCCAGAATATAAATTATCATTCAGACTCATGCCAGTGTCGCTTTTAGCACTAGCGTCGAAAACGACCCTGAGTTTAGTCGAAACGTTGTCCGGCTTCAAAACACAGTGATGTGGTAAATAAAATGCTGAAGATGAGCAGTAGTCAGAAGTCGAAACTTCGGAAATATATTCATTTTGAATGTATTCCTTGATAAAATCAGAATAAGACGACTGAAGTACGGGGTTTTTATAGAGGCGAGATTCTAGGCAAATAAAGCGTCTAAAAGCTTGAGTGTAAGTATCCCCAAAATCTGGATTCTCATGTTTAAATGGAAGTGCAACTACAAATCGGCCGGAACTGTCACGCTGAACTGACCTTTTATATATAGATTCGCACTTAATATCCTCAGGTGACAAATAGTTATTTATTGTCGGAATTTGCTCGATTTCCCAAAACTTTTGAAGAGTTGTGTCTACCTGTGGTTCAAAGGAAGCATGACAGCTAATTAAAGATAAATTTGACGTCGGATACTCTGTACGACCTTGTAGAATCCATCCAAAAATAGTCTCTAAGGCCACAGGTTGGCCTGGTTTTCCAAAAATTCTTCCAGAACCTAATACGAAGGGTACAAGCTCAGCCCCAATTAAAATATCAATAGGGCCAGGAGTCTGGAATTTTGTGTCTGCTAACTTCAAATTTTTTATATGAGACCAGTGTTGAGGATTAACCATTACCTTTGGTTGTTCTGAGCAAACCTTGGGCAAAATAATGGCTTCAAATGAAAATGTCGGACTAACTTTATCACAAGGTTTTAGAAAACATTGAGTAATGCCTTTATGGGAGGTTGAAATTAAATTATTTATTCCCTCAATGGGAACAGAAAAATGTTGCCTTTTCAGGCCCAAACGATTGGCACAACTTTGAGAGATAAAATTAGCCATGCTGGCAGTATCTAAAAGGATACGAACTCTCTGAAAGTTTCCCCAAACATCCTTAATTTCTGCTTCTGCAGTAGAAAGCAGAACCGTGAATGGTTTATTTGAAGAAGTAGAAGTACTGCATTGTAAAGCCTGAGAAGACTGCACTGAGTCTTGTGGGGTTAGCACATTTTCCTCTGCAGCAGCTGGGACTACAGAAGGAAAAACTGCATCCTGAAAAGAAGCTGATACCTGTCTGCCAGAGGTCCGCGCTTCTGAAGATGATTGAGAGGGTGCAGTTAGCCGATTAGACTCAAAATGAAGTAAGGTGTGATGCGGAAATTGGCAAATCCTACATTTGGTAGAAGAAGTGCAGTTACGCACAGGATGTTTAAAACGAATGCAGTTTTCGCATAGTTTATGCTGTTTTACTATAGCATGCCTCTGATGAGGATTCTTGGATAAAAATAGCTGACATCTATACAAGGCATGCGTTGCTTCAGGGCATAAAATACATTTATAATTTTGTTGATTTACAGGTACCATAGAAACGTAATTGGAGAAATTATGACGCTGCTTTCCTTTTGAAGGAGACTGAGATGGTTGATCCAAAGATGGGCCACTCTTGTTACCTGTTTTAGATTTACAATCGAAACCCGGCATCATACATTGCACAGACTCTAAGGCCTTACATTGATTGTGTAAAAAATCAGTAAGATTTTTATAAAGAGGAATTTCGGTTGTGCTATACTCTAACTCAAAATCTGTTCTGGTTTTAGAATCTAACTTTTGCAATAAAATGTTAAAAAGCAAGAAGTCCCAAGAATCCGTGTCAAAGTTCAAGTTTTTTAATGCCGCAAGGTTCTCTGAAAATATGTCCAGTAGATGACGCAGATCCTTAAAGGAGGGCCTTTGCAAATGTTGAGCAGTGTATATTTCATTAAAATAAGTGGTCGCCAAAAACCGTTTATTTTGATATCTTTTAAGTAGAGTATCAAATGCAATTTGATAATTATTAGCCGTCATAGGAATTGATTTAACCAAATTAGAAGGTTCATTTTTTAGCGAAGTTATTAAATAATGAAATTTTTCTATATTTGACAAGTTTTGATTTTCATGAATAAGGTGTTTATATAAATCTAAAAAGGTTGGCCAAGATTTTAAGTTACCTTCGAAAATTGGCACATTAATTTTTGGAAGCTTTGCACTGGGCGAAAAGCCACTATTTGATGTATTTAAATTACCACTTCCCATATTTGCACAAGTAAATTCCATTTTTTTACCTTTTATGTGATATAAATATTTATCAGCTAAAATTCTGAATTTATCTTGAACCTGAAATTCAGTGTCCCCAGAAATTAATGAAATAATTTGATTGTGATGTCTCTGAAATTCTTCATATAACGTGTCTACATATTCAGCTCTTGCCAAAAAATTTTGTTTATAAAATGGATCAGCTGTAGAATTGTTACAGTAATCGTAAATTTCATTTAATCTATTTAAAGGAATTTTACGTTTAAAATCAAGTTTAGAGATTTGTTCTTGATCAGTCATTTTAAAATTATTTTGGTTCAGGAACAAAAATATATGTATTTAATTTATAAGAGGAAGACACTGTGTAAATCACCAAATGATGCAATAAAATAAAGAAATTATTTATATCTAGTCGGCGTGATATTTATAGAAAGATTTGGATAATAAAGAACTGTAAATCCACCACTATTTATAAATATACCTGAGAATATACCCAATACCTGCAAATAATAAATAAGTGTATTTATCAAAATAAATGCAAAACTCGTTTTGTTTTGAAAGGAAAACGTCAACAAAACAAGCGTTGTTGAATAGGTAGCGCGAGGCGGTTGAATCAGCTGTTCCCTAAAAATCCAAAAAATAGCCGGGTTGGCTGTACAGCAAATTTGCGCCTACTCGATAGCAGTAAGAGCGAATGTTGGAATAGACGCACACTGTTTGAATAAAAAGAGATAGCTTTATAGAATGATTTTAGAATTGAAAAGAATAAAACTGTACCATCTGTCTTAGATTAAAAATACGATTTCTGATCGTTTAACTATGCGCTTAGAATATAGAGATAGATAGATATCGACCTTAAAATGTGTAAAAGAGATAGATATATTGGTACCACCAGATTTAAATGTTTAAATGATAACAATAAAATAAAAATGGCTAAGACGTATGAGATTTATTTTAGTGTTAAGCGAAGTACAAATTTTTAAATTTTGTAAAAGCTAGTGCCTATCCGTGCTCGATCGGACCAAAAATGGAGCCGTAGGGCTGTTAATTGCCGAAGGACCATATGATTTCCATAGGAAAGTGAAAATTCATAAAGATTTGAGTGAAAATTACCAATTAATCGCAGATGTCGACGCACATAAAATGAAAAGCACTCACCATTATTTCGACGTGAAATCGCTTCAAGAGAGCTCTCTATTCTATTGGTCTTCGGATCATCCTAGATTCGTGGCCTCTGGATGGTCTGGATTAATGTTCTAGGCTAAATATCACTTCACTCAAAATAAGTAAAAATGTGATGAAAGATTTGTGTAACTTTCACGTGTCTCGATACTATATCGATTGCTTGACGTCTTAAATTCGAGTGTGCTCGACTTGTCCCGTATGCTCTTCGATGCATACCGGCCGGGAGTTTTTTTTTTGCCCTTCAAAAAATGTGCGTATTTGCGCGCGTATATTTAAATATTATATAAATAGTAACAAAATAATAATAAATCATATAGTCTGATTAGACGTTAACGAGTAATAATACCAAAAATAAAATTAAAATATATTTTGAAATATAAAACAATAGTACGTCATTAGCCTTAGAGCAGGGCGGGCCAATCTTCGAGGGTAATTTCAAACTTTGGAGAAAAAAACTTCGGCATTCGTTTAAGAGGGGAGGTAGCATTTCGCATTATTAATGAACGTTCCAGAAACGACACACGTATTCTGAGAAAAGGATTTTCTTGTTTTAAAACCGAACCGAGAGCAGTCTAATGATGACGGCGAATTTAAGGGGTTATAGAAAGTAATTAGTCACTTTCGTAGTTGAAGAATATATGAACACCGTAACTTTATTTTTAATTTTTTAATGTATACTATCTATCTATAATTCAAATATCATTAATTTATATTTTAACTTCCCTCGTAAGAAGAAAACGATGAAAAATCGATATTTAGAAACAAATGAAGTCATATTAACATATGGATAAATATTTTAAGTAGGCGTTGAAATAATTATCAATATGCTAAGATGTATTGTATTTTTATTTATTTATTAACATGTTTTTTTTTGTAATCTATGGAGATATTATTGGATAGTAAGATAGGAATATGAGCTTCATTTGTTTCTATTAAGTATGGATTTTTCATAACGCGTGTTTGAATTTAAGAAAAATTGTATACAAGACTGTAATCAACATCAAATCTGAAATACATGCACATATGTTTTTCTTTTTAAATCGCACATATTTATTTCAAAAAATTACACTCTCTTAAATTACTCGAATTCTTATTCTCAAAGAAATAAATATAGAGACCCACTAAAATCGATAGATTTTTTCGTGGGTTTTTTCTTGATGTTTCTCATGTGATAATCACTCACTAGTAAACTCAACTCTCAACTAAGAGATTAACTCATACTAACAGTCGGTGTATAGGTAAAAACTATTTAATTTTTTTTAATTGTTAAATTACTATAGTCTATTTAGATCCAGCATCCATTTTTTTAGTTTTTGTTTATAGGATTTTATATATAATGTATTTCGAATGTCGTCTGGAATAAAGCGATAAATATACGGATTTTTGTCCATTTTTTTTACTGTCTTTTGAGTTTTGTGTTGTGATTATGTGTTATGTTTAGTAATTCTTTTTATCCTGCATTGTTAAAATTTTAAAACTAAAAATATTTGGTGAATATCCAATAGATTACTCTTTATACGATATCATATTGCTAGGTAAGTTCTCTCCTTATTAAACATGAGTTTGACGAAGATTTTGCATTATTTCTAGTTTTTTATGTGTATGTCATAGGCACCTCCCCATCCCAAAATTCCGTATTGACTATGAGAATAGACCAAGATCATTTTTATTTGATCCTCATCCAATATATGTCTTATTTGTTTGAACCTGAATATAATTGATCTTAATTTTTTAACAATATTGCCAATATGGACATCCCACTTTAATAGGTTACCAATATATACTCCTAGATGTGTGTTTCCTGTACATTAATTTGGGGTTGGTCTATTTGTAAGCTTGAAAATTCGGGTCGATTTATGCTAAAGAAACTAAATGCTAAATATTTAGTTTTTTCGATATTTCCCGCTAATGCTTTTACTTCTCTCCAGGAGCAGCCCTCGTAGTACATGACAGTATCACCGGCAAAGGATAAAATATGTCCGTCATAATTACCTTGCAATAGCCCGTTTATATAAATGGAAAATAGTATTGGCTCAAGAACTTGCGGCAAGCCATATTCCAGTTTTGTTTTCTGACTGAAGCACGGGGTCTATTTAAACCTGCTGGATTCTATTGGCAGGGTAGGATCTAAATAGCATCGTGATCAGCCGTGTCAAAGGCACGAACTAGATCCAAGAATACGCATAAAGTTTTTTACTTTCATCCACACCATAATAAATTTTAAGTAAGCTACATAATAACATCTTCATTTGATATTTTTGATTTGAATCGGAATTGTTTTGGAGATAAAATATTCAATTTTTCTAAAAAGTTACATATTTGTTTTTTTAGTAATTTTTCAATAATTTTTGATAAACTTGAAATTAAAGTGATAGGGCGATAGTTAGAAATTAGTTTTTATCTCCCCTTTTTTATACAGTGGTTTAATTAATCCTGTATTAAGAAGGAATTTCCTGTTAAAATTATTTGGTCGAACAAACAAGCTAATGGTTTGTTAATATAGGGGTGATAAGTTTTTTATGTTATGCGATAGATATATACCAGGAGCTTTGTTAGATTTAGTTAGAAGCTGTTGTATTGCTTCGGCAACATCAATCTCTTTTGCCGGTTTCAGGAAGATGCAGTAATTATTTATTTTATATTTTCTAACCGAATTTAAGGGTTTTCATGTTAGAAAATGTCACCTATTTTCAATTCAGCACTAACGATTATCTTTTTAGAGCTTTAAAAACTATACGTTAAAAAAGGAATATGTGGATTACATTTTTTGGTCGCTTCCTCCATAATATTGCGTTCGCAAAATTTGTATATCATTGCCTTTATCATCATGCATTTATAAAAGGTTTTTGTTTTTGTACATTTGGTGCTATAATGAAATAACAATTCTCAGCGAATTAAATTGTCATTTAAGTAGGTTTGGCGAATCCTTGAAACTCTTAAAGTTCTTTGTCTTCGGAGATTTACCGGTCATGGTCCTAGAAAAGGCTCTCCTAAACTGACCCTTAAACTCACTCCAAGTAGCTTATGGCAAAAGCTTTTTTCAGCTGAAAAACTCATATGGCTTTCAGAAATCAACACAGGGCTATCAGATTGACATTAATAACCTGTTTTCTCCTAGCAGTAAACCTATCCATAGCTATATAAACTCTCCCTCACTATCTTCACTCCACAATAAAAATTCTGAAGTTTGTCTCCAAGATTGAAATGTACGACAGAGGCTGAGTACTTCTTTTAGTTTCAATCTCGGACATTCAAAAAGTGTATACAATATGTGTGGAGCAAAGTACCCTGTCTTTTTAACGCCATTAAGACCCATTAAAATAAATAATCAAATTCTTGAAACCAAAGACTACTTTAACCTACTTGTCATCATAGGGACGAAATACAAGTCAAAATGCGCAAAGTAAATATTTATATTTAATGTTGTCTTGTTAAAAATTAACCTAATTTATTTTTTGTCAAACACGAAATTCGTATTTTAGTACCTATGGTAAGATAAAAATCAACACAGTGCTTCCACTATATTCAGCGTTGGAATTTGTACTATACTTGACATCAATGACCTGCTTTCTTCTATCAGTAAACCTATCCACACCTACGAAAGCTCTCCCTCACTATCTTCACTCCACAATAAACATTCTGAAGTCTGTCTCCAAGACTAAAATGAGCGAAAGAGGCAGAGTAATTATTTTATTTTCAATCTAAGACATTTAAAAAATGTATAAAAGATATGTGGAGCAAAGAACCTTGTCTGTTTAACGCCTAAGTATATTCGCACTTTCCTACACCATTAAAATAAATAATCAAATTCTTGAAACCAAAGATTGCCTTAACATATTTGTCATCATCGAGACGAAATGCAAAAGTCTAAATTTATATTTAAAGTTGTTTTGTTAATAGTATATTTTTTTCAAATACAGAATTCGTAATTTAGAACCTTTGGTAAGACATACAAAAACATAACATTAGAATAAATATTTGATTAATTTATTATATTTTACTTTTACTTTTAATTGTACAAAACTGAAAATAACATTGAAATTAATGAAAATAATACTTTCCTAGAAGAACTCATAAAATAAGGTACGTATATTTATTACATATATAACTTTATTTTTTTATGCATAGATTACTTAATCTTTTCCTCAGTTACAGATTAATGTTTTCTGTAAAACTACGAGAAGCCTTAAAGAATGCAATAAAGGCTTTATATTCTTTGTGTGCTAATCAGCACATCATCAAATTCCCTCACATTCAGCAAATGATTTAGGGCTAATTTAAAGAATACATTAAACTATTTTCAATTTGTAATTACTTCGAAAGCCGAAACGCCGAGCCCCAATTCTATGTTTATTTATAAAACGTCTTCTGATTCCGATATATCAGCCCCTTTGTCGTTTTGCGCTGGTCCCGATTTTAAAGTGCATATATTATCGATATATCTTAGTTGTCAGTGCAACGGCGACATTAGAAATGCTAAAATATGCCATCTGGCGGATGATTTATGAGGCTTAGCGTAGAGGGCGTCCGCCGCGCTCTTTGACATGATCGGGATAAGTGGAAAATAAACTTAAAACGGTGTTTCGATATATTATTCTGCTTGGCGAATAAATTCTTTTATTAGGCTTGTGCGCCCGCCTATATGGGGAAGTTCATTTCAGAACGCTTACGCTAAATGAGTGTTTTCGATTAAAAACATTTAATTAAGATAATTTAGTCTGCATTTTTTTTTTCTTCATAAGAATATTTTATTTTTTAGTTATTGTTATAGAATTTACAAAAATAATATAAACCATTTTTGTACTATAATATGAAAAATAAGCTTTCACGTCTTAGGTCCATTAAGAAATCATAGTTTCTGAATTACACCGTCTCAGAATGAAATAACTTACAAATGTTTTGTTTTCGATATCGTTTCGAGATATTTTCAGGAATCTTTACTCCACGAGAACGAAACACTGACATATTTGACTATAATAAGCTTGGTGGCACAGTGGTAAACGAACCAAGACAAACGAAACAAAAACCCAACATTTAGGTTAAATACAATTTGTTATCATCATTTAGCACAGAAGCAATCATTTATTACCTCTTTCGTTTTAGAGCCCTCACGATTTGTGAAGTGGAGATGGATGGATCGAGTAAACGTTTCAGTCAATCAACGTTTAAACTAGCAAATAAATGAAGCTAAATGCTGGCAAGTACAGTAAGTGGACTAAGGCAGAAGTGTAGACCAGAATGGGCAGCTGTATAGATGGAACCTGACGTACCGTGAAACAGGGTGAATCGATACGATTTTTCAGTTTTTTCTCAAAGTGACCACCTTTTTTTTAACTTGTATTACAAAGCTAAAAAAATATTTGTGTGGCCGTCCTGATTAATTCCGCATTTGGGGTTAATAGAGATAAAATAATAATTTTTAAAATTTTTTTCTTAGTAACGTTTATTTAAAATTTGCTGTTTTATCAATTGGTAAAATTGAACACATTTTAATATGACGATATTTTATTTAAAAAATAAGATAAAAATTAGAAATAAACTGTATTTTAACAAAATGTTTTTAAACAGTAAAAATTTAAAAAATGAACAAAAAACTTAACCTAGATAGTTAACAAAAGCATTTTTATGCAGAACGTAAAATATTTAGCACTGTATTCGTTCTAAGAAAATTAACAAAATATATTTAAGCAGAAAAATTTTAAAAACGAACAAAAAACTAAACCTTAGATTAGAAACTCATATCCTCCTCGACGTAAAACAATTTGGTTTTAAAAGTTCTTTTTTTAAATTCCCCAAATTAATTATTCATGTTTCATCGGCAGCAGGAAAAATAAAACACTTCTTCCTTTCTCGATTAGGGCTCATAAATGTAACTTCAATATCCCTCCCTAATTCTACTACTCTTCCTACAAAATATTTGGTGACTTTTGTTTCAAATCGCACCCCTATAAAATCATCAAGTGAAACATCTTCTTTTGCTTTACTTTAATTTTGCTATGTTTTGAGTCATCATTATTTTCGTTATCGACTTCGTGTTCCGGTAATGAACTTGAATCAACCTCGGTTACAATTCTAGTACAGAGCGATTTGTTGATGATGTAGGTTTAAGCTGTGCTGCAAAATTCTCCTTAGAAAAGCATCTTAAGCACTTAAAGTGTCTAACTGTTTCATGGCAGAATTTAGTAAGGACGGGAATTATTGTTTCGGCAAAGATCCTTTATATTTTATACCATTCTAGTAAAACCGATCTCCAGCTTATTTAGGGGGCCAATAACAGCCACGTCGAGTGGCATTTGGGTATGAATAAACAAATTTTAAAATATATTTAGGCAATTGTTTACACTAAGTAGACAATATTGTTCTTTTTTATATTTAGGAGCCGTGATATTGTTGACTTACGGTTCATATTGTTGAATTGTTAGCTACACTTTTTGCACAGTTTAATAGCGTAATTTTGTCTTATCTCAAAATGCAGAATAATGATATTAAGTTCTCGCATTTCAATATTATATCTCTTTTTGCAGAATTCGACCTTTTTCTAATTTCATAAGTGAGGGCTTGCTTGATATTGTTGGGCTATCCGAAACATGGTTAAATAAAGGTTTTTTTAAAGAATAATGTGGAAAAATTCGAATTTGCAGAAGTCCCCGCGGAAAAGGTAGAAAAAACTCTTTAAAGGTATTAAAAGCAATGCCACATGAGTTGACAATATTAATATAAGGATGCTATTATGCACCTTACCACATTTAATATCTCATATAACTCTTTAATAAGTGTAACCGAAATATGGAAAATCGCTAACATCTTTCTTATACCTAAAATTGCGAACTCTTCAGATGTGGCTCATTTTAGACCAATCAGTATTCTTCCGACAATGTCAAAAGTTTTAAAAACAATTATGGCGGATCAATTAAACATCGTCCTAAAAAAAACAAAATTCTACCCTCTACGCAATTGAGATTTCGCCAGAATCATAGTACCACCTCAGCCTTAGTTTCTATAATCGACGATCTTCACTAAGTGTATGACGATTAGACATAGCGTATGATGATAATAAACTCCGTTTTAGTTTTATTGGATTATAGTAAAGCATTTCATACACTTGAGCATGACATTTTATATCTTAAGTTAAAATATTTTGGATTGGGAGATGGTGCTTTAGAACTGTTTTGAAATTATTTTTTAAACCGTCAGCAAAAAATGTACCACTTAAAGGAGGAGTAGCGCAGGGTAGCATTTTAGGTCCACTTATCTTTCCTATATGTACTGCTGATTTCTCAAAATCTTTGAAACATTCTAAATCTCATCACTACGCGGATGATACCCTATTCTTGTACTCCTTTTATTCGACAGATAATAGACAAGCCTCGAAAGTAATAAACACTGACCTTAAGATTATCTCCGACGTATCAACAGCAGATGACTTCCTTTAAAATGAAAATAAAATGCAAATGCTTTTTTTTGGTAGAAATAAAAATTTTAGTAACATAAAGATCTCACTGAATGGTACTCTTTTGAAATGTAATGAGGTATGTAAAAATCTTAGTTTATTCTTGGACAATAATTTGAGATTTAGCAAACACGTTCTCTTCAATCGTACAAAATGTTATAATTAAAATTACTGCATAAAGACATCCTTGACCCTAATATAAAATTAAAATTGAACGACTATTAGGTCCTGACCCATCTGTCTTATTCTTTGATAGCGTTTTGGCCATGTTTAACACTCAGAGATAAAAATAGTCTTCAGAAAATTCAAAACTCATGTATAAGATTTTCATTTAATGTGCGAAAATATGACCATATTTCACAATATTTGCTAGATTCCAACTGACTAAACATTCAAAAGAGATTCACTTTACAGCTTCCTAGCTTCAGTCTTTAAAATATTATATACTCATGAGCCATTTTATTTGTATGAAAAATTAACCTCAAGAGAGAATGTCCATGATTGCCATATTCGTTACAAACACCTAATAAATGTTCCCAAACACCGCACTGCCCTCTTCCTATAACGCCCCTAAACTTTTGAATTCCTTGCCACCTGAAATCAAGGCAGCCCCCACGATTGAATCATTTGGAAAACGATTAAAAACGTATATTAAATCCAAAATGATCTTTAAAATAATGCGAGATTTACTTTTATTGATGTAGATTTAGATTATTTTCCTTCTTAATTCAAATTGTAGTTAAGATTTGTACTGTTTGGTATCTACCTATATTATACGCTTATATATAAAATTTACTTTCCTGTTTAAGCATTTTTTTTTTAACTTCATGGGTTGGTTGTATCAAATAGCGTCGCTGAATACCGCCATCGAAATGTATACTCTCTGTAAAATCAGTTTCTTTAATAATAAAAACTTGATATTTTCTTCTTGGCATAATTCTGACCCTCTACGATAAACGAATGCAAAGATTATCACCAATTAGTATCTTTGGTTCCGGTTGTTTTTTTTACCGTAATCATTGCGAAACCATTCCTCGAAAAAGGGTTATGCCTATATCACATTTAATCTTTCTGTAAAATTTCAATGAATTAACAAGATTTTTTACGTTGATTTTTTAAAACTTTTATTTGGCCGCCATTTTGTTCCGCCTTCTTCAATTCGTCCCACAACTTTACGAGTTTATCTCTATATCTCAATTAATGCTTGCACAATATTTGAATTTAATCTAATAAGTAGTTTTTTTCAGGCTGAATTTGTAAATAGTTTGTTAGGCCGCCATTTTGTTTTGCTACATCAGATTCATACCAAAATGCCACCAGTTCATTGGATAAGTAGTTTTTTAGTAATAATTTCTTTTTCTTCACTTCACTAGGTCGCCATTTTGTTTCTCAATATTGGATTTTTACCAATTCATCCCCATATGCCGCGAATAGGCAGACCGACAGCTAGACAGACAGATCAACGGAATTAAGAAAACATCTAGGGACCCAGAAACGAGATCTGAAAAAATCTCGGTGGGTGATTTTTTTACGATTACTATACTTCCCTTTACGAGAGAAGTAAAACCAAAATGTCATCACTTACAAATAGTAAAAATGATATTATATTTTTAGATGGTTATAAGATAAACTAAATGTAATTTTTTGAACAATTCAGACCAGGCTTAATCACTCCATTCTTTGTATATAACTTAATAATCGAATAGTTAACAATATGAATCGAACGGTAAAACGGTTTGTCCGCGAAGAAATAATTTATTTTACGTCATATGTCCAGTTCATAGTAATATATTTATATGGAAATAGTGCATCAAATTCACTCATTTTATATTTATTAAGAAAGTTAAGGCGAAATTCGTTGCTGTATTGAGACGAATAACCCAAGCGTTTCAATTATCTTTTGCAAACTAACAGCCGCACCGATTCATTATCTGTTTGTTCCAATTCATCAAAGGCACTTGCCACGTTAATTTCGGCCAAATCATTAGGTAAGCCCCGTTGTCAACGGGGCGACCCCGGAAAACTGTAAGGAAAATTGCTTAAGGGGATTTTCACTGATGATACTTCTTATTGTACACGGTCCTTAATGGAAACAGTCGTGGGAGATAAGTTGAGGAAACGATTGATATTCAATTAATGTAGGCTATAATTGCCGAGTATTGATTATCCTGAATATTTATTTCCCTCATGTATAGAAATTCCCATAAGAGATGTAGAATTTTTGCAGAATTACAGCGATTAATCTAAAGCAGCAAGGATTATAGCGATAATCTCTTAGAAGCTTTTAAAAACATTTATAGGGACATATTATATCAGTTTCCAGGAAAAAATACTTAAGGACGATAAAGCATTAGTTTTTTTAAACGAACTACCCTACTACTGACTCATGGTTTCTCATATTATAGATTTAATAAATTCAAATACATTCTTATTCTTGAATTAAAATTAATCAATGTCAGTCAGAAAAATAATGACCCTAGTCTCAAGATTTCCAAGGAAAGGGATCAGAGAATTAAACATACCTGTCCATAAATACCAAGAGATGCAGCGGATTTCTGCATTTGTTCTAGATGCAGTTAATATTGCAAAGTATGTTGTCGGTGGCAATTCCCCAACTCCTGGCTTTTGTTAAGTATTATGTCATTTATTAACAAATTTTTGAATCCCAGAATATTTTTTTAGGAAAACCTATGTTTCAGTTTTGATATTGTCCGCTCAAAAGTTCCAATATTTTTAGATACTTCTAGAATTACCAGATCTTATAATTGACAGGCCAAAATTATGTTTTGTGGTTTTTATTCAATTTACATTATTAAAAGCGTATTAAATTTATAATGTGTGTACTGGGATGTCGGTATATTTACTGTAAATAGATAAAAAGGAATTTTTAAAATTATTAAGTCAATAGTGACTGAAATCACTTCAATTTAATCAAGAACATTTCTAATTTTAATT